>NLAL01000100.1:0-59602 GCA_002374735.1 Metschnikowia sp. 13-106.1
AGCTTCAAAAATGTAGAATCAATAATATTGATAAGAGCCTAGATTATTGTAATCTCTACACATTATAGTACCAAGTGAGTTTTGAACTGGTACCAGGTAGCGCTGAAGCATTAGTAAAAGAATTAGTGTGTTTATCAAGAGTCATTTTTTTTTGGGTTACTTTGGTACCCAACCTTAAGAAAATTCATCACTCTAAGAAATTTAGTCATTAATGGGCTCATTTGAAAATCCATGGTTATTTGGGTGGAATTGCTTGGCCGCGGCTTGTGCAGTAGGTTCTTGGCGAATGATCGCACAAGACTCGGAATTCCCCGCTGTTTACTGCACAGTTCAGTTTTTACTCTTGAGACGATACTATTAGTTTTTCAAGATATTGCTTTGTGGTGAATCCGAAGATAAATCTAAATAAATCGGAATTGGCTTTGGTTTGGTTGTATGTAAGTTGGCAATGTACTGCATATAACACCAAAAAGGAGTCATTAGTAAAGTACTATGAGATGCGTCGTACGAAGTATAGTAAATAACAAAAGACATATCATCACAAGTGCTTACTTGCTTTCTTTAAAGTTACTGAGTGGCTTACTATGATGGGCGCCGGAATTAGATTTCGGGGTCGGAACTCCTTCATCCCACAAGTCCGAAAGTGCACATACTTCTTCTTTTTATCTCAAAATTAACTGCCGTGATATCTGGAATTTCAGTATTCCAAAAGAACGTACTATGATTAAATTTTGACCAAAAAGGGGCACTTTGTGCTGGGCTTTTTTGTGATGACGTACCCTGGTGTACGGGTGCAGAGGTCGCATTTCTAGTTCTGTTCTTACTTTTACGAGGTTTACACCCATTCCCCAAACGGAAAGGCTTACAATTCCAGTGTTGAATTTGAGTATTCTTGTAATTTTGCTGGTGTATACGAAGAGGCCTGAGTAAGTTTGACCTTGAGGTTTTACAAGATGCAGACTTCAAGACTCTAAATAAGATTAAGACAATTCTCCATCAAGTCAGACACCACTAAAGAACGACGACAGAAAAAAAAAATTAAGGTTGGGTGAAGTTTTTGAAGTATTCAAATGACCAAAGCATTATCTGCATTGGATAAATGTGTGTTTGGTTACAGTGGTAGTCTAGACATCAGAGTAGATCCGAAAATTACACCAGTACTACACTCAGACCTACTACAGAGCTAGTATCTCATACAGAAAGCTGAGTATATTTCACTCCAACCGTGACATTGTCAATGATTAGTTTGACGGCTTACAAGTTTTAGACCTTCCTTCATAGAGAAAGGATTAGGGTTGTTATCCCAAAAAAGGAGTACCGTAGGGGTTCTTTTGGATGGAAGTCTCGGCTGATACCTATAAGACAGCAGTGTGATCAAGATGCTTGAATAATTGAGCAGTTGAGACTCAAGTAATTCTCTTGGATAGTGTGCTGGTATTGTGGAGGTCACGGTATCTGGATATGTATGTTAGATTCCTGTGCGCGTCCCGTCCGTAGTTATGTGCTTTTGATAGGCCCAAAATAGGCCCATAATGAAAATATCGAACAGCTTATATTAGGTTCCTTTAGAGTGACAAAAATGTTAAGATCAATAAAACTCTGTACAGAGTCAAACCATATTCGTTTAAATACAAAATTAATCGATTCAGTTGTCCCAGGGAAAGACAAATAAGTATGTCTTCAGAACTAGTCCCACTATCAACTCCTCTCGTTCTCCTTAATTTTTAATTAGAATAAAGAGACTCAGATCTGTCTTCAAGAAGATTTCCAAGAACAATTCGTGGATGTTTGCGTAATCAGATCCAATAACATCAAAACATGAACCCAGGTGTGATCTGGGTCTTTATAATATTACGCTCCATACTTTTCTAAATGAATGAATCTAAAAGAAAACTTCTGTATTAGAAAGAATCTGTTCATATTAATAAGCCAATTGGAATCACCAATTATTGTAGTCCTTAAAAAGGTATCAGAGTCCGTCCCAGTCCAGGTGTAAATACCAGAAGTACTGTACTCGTAGTATACCCAAGCCCCTTAGAGACATGAATAATGCTCCACAAACCCGCGCCGAAAGGTTCATGTTACATACTCACAATCTCACAGAATGCTAGAGGTATACTATAAGTAGTATTCATCGATTCATCCCTGAACCGTTTAGTCCCCTTTACACCTGTACCAGCCACTTCTTCGTCGACTAAGAAGAGGATGGTGTATAAGTGTCCACAATCTGATGTATGAAATTGGTTATTCTTCTGGACAATGGTTTGAAAATTAGTATAGGATACTAAGTACGTGCTATTCACCATGCATGCTTTGCTCCCTCTGGATGCCTTACGGACCTCGTCGTTCCCCAAAAACCAGAACAAATCTCCCGAAGCTGAATGGAGGTATTGAAACGGCCCTTGGAGAGAGGCCCAGCCCAAGATGACCAATGGAGTGACACGGCTGTCAAACCACTCGGTTGTGTGCCTATCCCAATACCGCCAGGTCTTGGGACGTTCGCGTGCGGGCACGAACACGGCAGTAGCCGCCATCTCAAAGGTCTTTTACAAAATGCTCCCTGAAAGTTGCTAGAGTTGAATCTACAATCTCGTTCCATCATAGAGGAAGGGCACTCTCCGGAAAAAGAGCATGATGTGTGGTGGTATGCAATGGTGATGACATACCGTTTAGTTATTTTTACATCTTTGTGATTTAGAAAATTGGATAGAGATGTGGAGAAGAAAAGTGGTAAGAATAAAAACTTTTTTCTGGGGAATCTTCTGGCTTTTATAGATCGCAATGGCTGCGAAATTCTGATATGCTGAGTTTTGTGGTTTGGAACACAAGAATATTTGTGTCTGCATTAACGTTTGTGTTTTAAGCTTTGTGTATCACTTTTTGTGTTTGAAGTACAATATAAAGTTATTTTGAGACACAAAAGAGTCTTTGTGTAGTAATCCGTATGAGGTTTGGGACAGAAGTCTATATGCAGGTCTAAAATAAGGAAACAGCCGTTTTGCTTCACATACAAGTTTTGCATAATAACTATAAGACTCAAAAACATTTGAAAAGCCAATCTAACTCCTTAAAATTAAAATATGCCAGTATAGGCTACAAAAATACTCCCAAGCATTGCACTACAACGAGAAGCGCATTGGTCTTTTGCAAGACATCTGGCTGACCCAACAACCCAAAAAAAAAAGGGCTGGACAAATGATATAATCCGGTAAGACAAAAAAACACTTTGTACAAATTAAGATACTAAGTTCCCTTTTTTTGGACGAGAGGCAGAAAACGGCTGAGTCTTTGGCTTGCTGCGAAAGACTTGGCTACCAAAAGACCCTATGCTTACACTCGTAGACCAGACCGCTTTTTTTTCTGATTCCCTAAAGTCAGCCCTATTCCTTTTTCTATAGTTGTAAAATGGAAAATTATAGATAGGGGCCTAGTACTAAGTAGTCTCCAATATTCTATGTAGTGTCTAGTATACGTCCTGAGGGACACTGAAATATATAGTGAAGACTACTCTAGGTGTGGATTCACATAGTGTTGAAAAAGCCAAACCGCACTTATGGTCTTATGTGGGGACTTTAATTGGCTTGACAAAAACCTATTGCTATTATTGGTTAATCAAATTGTTTAAAACCATTTATTCTGCATATAATACTCTTATCGTATTCCACCTTGTCTTCACTCATCACTTTCTCGTCTTTACTATCTACCATCTTACTATGCAGGACGAAATTTCAAAAAATCACATCCTACTTTTTGAATGCACCTGATACATCAACTTGGGACTTGAAGTAGTAAAAAATTTTATAAAATGCATTTGTGGCTATGTGCTGGTAGACATTAAGTTCCGGGGATGGGGAGTAAGATTACACCCGTGCATCAAGCTACCACAGGACAAAAAGGGCCAATGCAACCGTCACCTTCTTCCTTCCATGAAATTTAAAGCAGGCTCTACGAATATTTAGAATTCTAGACATGTCAGGGGTCCGGCATGGGGGATTTTCGATTTGTACGAAGAGAACACGCCAACCCCTTCTGAATTCCGAGGTACACTCAATGCCGGCTTAAACAGTTTCAAAGTCTCTCAGAGTAAATTACTAATTTTTTGGTAAATTACCTGGCCATTAAGCCCTAGCAATGTTTTATGTTAAAGTCACGTGACCAGCATGTTCTACCGATTTACCTCTTCACATAAATAAAGTGAGAATATAATCTACTAAAGAAAGTTAAGAAATAAGTAAAATAGATAAAAATACATTCCAAGTATTATACTTAGGTTACGAAGCAGAAAGGTGAGGTAGAATTAATACTCACGTGCTCAGTCACGTGCGCGCACGTGACCCAGCGTCATAAGTCCCCCCGCCCAACAATCTCCAACGCCAATGACCAAGCTTCTCCGTACCGTCGTTAGTATCCGCAGAGGGATCAAAATCTCGGCTGCGCCCGAAAACTTCGTACCACCATTCGTTCCGCTTGTTGCCGATGGCTTTTCCGCCGCAATTGGCAATACTCCACTTATTCGGCTCCCTCGGATCTCAGATTCAGTGGGCCGGAACATCTACGCCAAGGCCGAGTATATGAACCCGGGCGGGTCCATCAAAGACCGGGCAGCTAAATTCATTTTGGACGATGCAGAAAGAAAAAACTTGATCAAGCCCGGAGGTACTGTTGTGGAAGGAACAGCAGGTAACACCGGAATCGGGTTGGCCCATGTTTGCAGACTGAGAGGCTACAAGTGTGTGATTTACATGCCCAACACTCAATCGGCATCTAAAATCGAGACGCTTCGTCTTTTGGGCGCCGAAGTGCATCCAGTTCCAGCCGTTGCATTTGACAACCCTCAAAATTACAACCACCAAGCCAAAAGACACGCCGAAAGCCTTGACAATGCCGTGTGGACCAATCAATTCGATAATATTGCCAATAGACAGGCACACATCGAAAGTACGGGGCCAGAGATCTGGGCTCAGTTGGACGGCAGTGTGCAGGCATGGACCTGTTCGACCGGAACCGGGGGTACATTTGCCGGTGTCACGCGTTACTTGAAAACCATGGACGAAAAGATCAAGTGTGTGCTTGCCGACCCTCCAGGATCTGTTTTGTACTCGTACATTAAAAGTAACGGCAAAGAGATAATCCGGGGAGGTTCTTCGTTTACCGAGGGTATCGGCCAAGGCCGCGTGACCGAGAACTTACGGCCGGATATCGCATTGGTGGACGAGGCTATCCAAATCTCCGACGAAAAGTCCATTGCTATGGTGTACAGGTTGTTGGACGAGGAGGGCATTTACGTTGGCGGAACCAGTGCTTTGAACGTGGTGGCTGCCATGGAAGTGGCGCAGACCTTGCCGGAGGGAAGCAATGTGGTGACGGTCTTGTGTGATTCTGCACATAAGTACACCGCCAAGATCTTTTCCAAGCTGTGGTTGAAGGAGAAGAACTTGTGGGATGCCATTCCAGAACATTTGCACAAATACGCTAGTTTGGATTAAGGACTTCCGAGGACTTTCGAGGAATTCTATCCTCGGATCTGTAAATATAGGATGTTTGAGTCTTTTTGTTGACTATAGTCCATAGATAAGACGGGGAATACTTGGACCCTCGGAATTGGTATCCGTCACGTGATACTCCGGTATACAAAATGATTTTTACCAACACACATTGAGTATGAGGTTCCCCGTCTGTATGTTGATTTTTAAAGTGAAGATAAATCAGATCCTATTAAAAGGGGGCAATAAGTTCTGCGGTTGAAAAGACCTTAGTCAAGAGGTCAGTACTGGATATAAGCCCCGGAACTCTCTATACAGTCAAGAACACGTAAAAATTACAATCCAGGGTATCCTAAAATCTAAGACAGCCTGAAACTTAAACTTAAAAGTGACTGATTATATACTACTCGTTACATTCCTGTATAGTAATACCTCTTTACAAGATTTTGGCTGATGGCTCCTTTAGTGTTGAATCATAATGTATATGGATATGTGTTCAGAATGTATTTGACCAATAATAATTCTAATATGAAACCGCTTCAATGTTAAGCTAAATGAAACGTTTCTGAGAGAATTTCATCTGAAACAGGCGTGACACCAACGAACCTTATGACCGGATTGATCCCTAATAGAGTAATACGAAACAGACATGAAACATTTTTAAAATAACTAGGCGTAACATTCTAGGGATGAAAGGCCACGTTTCTGGAAGTTAGGATCCCTGGAATAATACCTTGGCCGAGCCAGCCCCTGATACTCTCTCGGATGCAGGAGTAGTCTATATATGTAAGATTGAATTATTTACACGAATAAAAAAATATAAAGCTAAAGAGTAAGTTGAAACTAATGGAACTAATATGTAACGATGATGAAACGAATATATATCAAATATTAATGTAATCGGAATAGTACGTAGAGGTTTGGTTCTGCACATAGTACTCCGGCAACATCTGAAGCTACTCAAGATACTGCAGCCATAATCGAAGAGAATAGGGTAGTACAAATTAAAAGACTCAAAATGGCCAAAACACTCATGCTTTGTTTTAAAAAGAAGTGGTCGATTCGTGGGTTATGTGCAGTACACCAACATGGATCTGTTTTGGTTGAAATGAACAAAGAATACAACACGTTTTTTAGTTGTTAGATATAAAGGTGGTTTAGTGAAGTGTTATGAGAGTAATCTACAGCTTGTGCCGCTTGTATCTATGTGCAGTGTACTCTCCAGATTTATTCAAATCAGATAATACGGCACATGGGATTTAATGCTACAGCCTGACACTTGAAAAGTGCTATTTCTGCGTCCATTGGGATAAATGTTTTTGACTGAGCCTCTCCCTTCAAACTACTCTTAAAAGAGCTTCTATTGAAGTCAGCACGTGACTAACCCATAAAACATATCTAGAATTAACTGAAAACAATTCTAAGGAAATGCTTGAGATTAATTTTGAATGAAGCTAAATTTTTGAAGAAAAAATGTACTTCGCCTCTATGTTTAAGATTGTTGAAGGCTCAATTGGCGAAAAGGACCCTCTGTCACGTGATCTTCGTCTTTAGGTGCTAAATCATAAAATTGTTTCAGTGAATATGTCCTTCCCTAGTGTCTTAAAAAATAGCCCCTATTCATTGAGTTGTAGAAGCTTGATTTGATTACTTGAAATTAAATCAAATCTGCAAACAGGTTCAGCTCTGGAGGACCCGATATTGTCTCAGCATCCAGAGGTGCTGATTTTCCAGGTCTCTTTTTTATATTGATTCTATAGGCCAACTTTTGCAAGCCGAATCTTCTTTGTGGGTGATTTGCTAACTTTGATTAGAAGTAATTGGGTGTAGCGTCGGTGGCTAAACAATTTGGGTCGCGCACTACCATTACAAATCCATCGCTAGTTATAGCAATTCACTACAATATAGACAAATTTACGGGCTTCATGACTCAATTATTGGCCAACAATCTCCGCTATTAGATGTAAATTCATAATCTGGATTTGCTTTTAAAGATACATCAATGTAAAATTCATAGTAACTACACCCAACAGAAATCTGCATATACTTAATTACGTATAAATACCTTTTGAAGCCACAATTATGGTACGTTATCTGTATTAGCAGAACGGTGTTTTGAGTATGAAAGTTTCTTGCTTCTTTAAATGGGACGAAAAAGGATTAGAGCGACTATACATTTGCCTTATGCTTATAACCATGATATATGACTGTACATAAGCCATATTTGTATATCTTTGGAAAAACCTAAAGGTCAATTTTACTTTATTTCTAAAAATCATTAATCTGAAAGCTTACAAATTAGCTAACCTTGAGCATAGATCTCACCGGCTAGACCTATGTTCTGGGTACGTCCTTACCTGGCCCAAGTATATTGAATACTAAATCTCTACCGGCCCTATTTGGGACACCAACGTATAGGCTCGGCATGAGAGTATACACTTAAATTTTTTTTTTAATTTACTCTTGAATCTACCCGAAATAAATGGATCTAAGAGGATGGGAGAAGGTCTCAAGCATCAAAAATCCTGCATATAACCGACACGTGGTTCTAGAAGCACCTAATGAGGTTTTGGGGCTTCACCAACGTCGGGGTACTTGCACAGACAATAGAATTTAGTGGTAGCATACTCCTGTACCTAAATTGACCCATTTTATGGCTCAACCCTACGTACGGAATTTTTTGACGACGACCGGCAGTATGCAGGAGGTCACTTGTTTCATATCAATATGCTTGACACAAGAGCTCTAGGTACATTGTTTTGGAAAAAGGGTAGGGTGGGGTTCTTGCAGATGCATTAGACGTTTAGGCACGTTGAAAACGGCGCCTTCAAGCCCTATAGAGATTATATACATGACTCCTAATGCACAAAATTCCGTCCTAGACGATATGTGGTACAGAATGAGGTGAGGTTCAAGACCCAAGAAAAACGCACGGGCCTGGACACATATCTAATGATTTCACACAAATCATCGAGTAAACTTACTATTATAACCCCAAAAAGAACCCCCTAAATCCACTTATGAAGTGGCTATGCAGGCCACCCTCGAGTAATTGCCGGAGATGGTTCGAAGGGATTTGGGAAGAGCCGTACTCGTTAGAAGCCCTGTTGTCACCGAGGTGGTGGTGAATATCACTTGCCTCGAGTGCATATGCATGCGGGTCTAAGTAGTTGCATACCTCAGCATTGCTGCTTGTTTTCCGAACTACGCATATTAGGCCCCGTGGGCTCATCCGCGCGTAAATAAACACACTCTCCATGCAGGCACTCGCGCACGAGCGTCTCTCTCCATGCGAGTGAAGGATGCGTATTACCTCGAGATTGATTTCGTGACTCCACCATGGCTCATGTCCACACAGATTTCAGCGGGGAATTTAGGCTATTGCTTTTTACGAATTCCTCCCTTCTTCGGGATTTGCAAGTGTTCGAGTCAAGAAAAGCGCAATTTTGACTATGTTCACTGAATAAACTGCAATTTCAAGCGCTTCTCGGCGGCAATCTTTTTTTAGTTTAAGCAATCAGGGTGATCAAGTGATGACGTTTCATCGATTATAGCCCAGATGAAGAGAATGACGCATTTCGTATATGCAGTACTACTCAAAGACTCAACTCAAAAAGTGCACTTTATCGCGATTTTGAAATTGAGAGGTTGTTCTTTGGGTTCCTATTCTTCAATATTGTTTGAGGTACTTCCGAAAACGTGAAGATGTAAGCCCATGAGTGTAGACTTTTGCCTCTGATTGAAGTATACATTTAAAGTAGAGATTAAGTAACAATGCCGGACCCTGTGATTTTTTCCGCAACTATGCGCGAGGATGCAGAGGACATTTCCGTAAGGTTGCTAAATTAATTAAAATAGGCCTTTGGGCAGAGTGAACCAAAAAATGAAGGCTTATCGTTGTTCCATTTTTTTTGTGGTGGCTTTTGCCGACATAAGCAAAAGTCTTTGAGATTTACCATCCATATGCAAGAGCATGCCCGGCGGGTGTGCGCCGAAGGATGAAATTCCCTCTTTGGGAATGGCCAGATCTATTTTAAGATTAAACCAATTTGACACATATAAAGAGTACAGCTCCTGCACATACTATTTAGGCCCAAGGGCCCCGATACGATTTTTGTCGCGGAGCCGTGTATACAGCCGATGTGCATATTAGTGCATACAGAGAGGAGATGTAAATGCAGGAAACAAGTGATCCTATGTGCAAGGCAACAGTACCTTTTTTTCAAGTAGTACATGTAAAAAAGTTCAAAATGTAACCAGGTGTTTGAGTTGGCGAATTTGACGAGATACGTGGTGCCAAGAGAACGTTAAAAAATTTGAATACTTGCCCTGGGAGCTGGGTACTTCGGAATCCTGCATGTTGTGGTAAATTCATTTTCTATAGAGTACATTTTAATTGTAAAACGTCGGAATGACCTTCCGGATGTGGAAATTGAGCCTTAGTAACGCAGTTTGATATGGTTGTGTAGGTGCAGGCTCGAAAGATGGATGAGTGCATGTGACTGTGTTCACGTGATTCGCAAAGTCATGTGACACAAAGTGCGTGATGACCGTTTGAATTTAGTACATCACGTGATTACAACCACGTGATGAATTTCATCGAGAGTCATGTGACCGAATATCTGAAACACTTGCAGCCACCAATAACTCGAGTTCAGCGTGGTCAATGTGATTATGAAGAAGATTTTAAGAAGATTTGGATACTAAGGCAAATTTATATGCAGTATCGTTTAAACCATGTCAGAGCTCAAAACCTCAGGATCCCTAAATCCCCCAATAAACTTTATTCTGAATATTTTTGGTGTTGGGTGCTCTGCTGGTATATGCAGTGCAGCAGAACAAGTAAAAACAAAGCAGAAACAAGGAATAAACCCAGTAAAAACGCAAGAATTTTGAGTTGCAAAAAACAAACAGGACACAAAATTGACTCCTAAAGAAAATGAACCAATCCCCTAAATCCAAGAAGTTCCCCCTCCCCGTCTCTTTATAGACCCAAAAGTGTTGGACTTTACACTCACACTACCGCATCAGAGGCTGCGCGCTAGACCCGTGCCTCCCGAATCAGAATGAATCACAGCGTCTTTTTTTCATATTTTTTTAGGCTCAGGATCCAACTCCATATTCTACACTTGCCCCTCGCCACCACGCAGTTTCTAATCCCGGCATTTGTTCATCTTTAAAAAAGGGAGATTTTTGTTTTTTAGGTGATACCCCGTTCGCCCACAGAACATCCGCCCAGAACCTTCGGCAAGACCAGGCAGTCCAGGCAGTCCAGGCAGTCAGGCCAGCTTTCAAAACAGTAGTCATAAGCGAAGCCTCAGTAGCCTCAGAAGCCTTGAGTACCAAAAAAAAAAACAGTTCCAAGCGAGTAGCCAAACCAAGTGGAGTTTTCCATTTCCCAGCATTTGTGCATTTACAGTTCCCAAGATGGACCAACAGATCCAGCAGGCAGTGGATATAGCATTGAGCGGGAGTGCGGAGGCGGGGCTCAAAACCCAAGCATACCAATTCATCAACGAGATCAAAAGCACGGAACAAGGCTATAAAACGTGTGTAGATCTTCTTCTTGCGCTGGCCAACACAAAGACCAACGATGGGCTCAAGTTTTTTATTTTCCAGGTCATTGACGAGAATATGGACAAGTTGAGCGAGCAGCAGTTGTTTGAGTTGAACACCAAGCTTTTCGAATACATGAACGATGTGATCAGTGTTGGTGCTCAGGATGAGTTTTACCTCCGGAACAAACTCAGTGATTTATTTGGGCGTCTTTTCTGTTACGTGTACCCCACGCTCAATGTTGAGTTTTTGAAACGCTTTTTCGGGCTCATAACCTCCCACAACCCCATCGCCGTGGATTTATACTTACGTGTCTTGATTTCCATTCATCTCGAAGTGGGCGACAAGTTGATTTCTCGGGCCAAGGATACCCAAGAGCGCAATAATGCGTTGAAAGACTTGATTCGAGAACGTGATATGGCTCCCATGGTTGCATCACTTAAAACCATTCTCCAAGAATCCAGCGACTCGGTAATTCTGGTCAACGCTTTAAAAGCCGTTGGCCAGTATATTGACTGGATGGAGATCCTGTTGTTTGTGCAGGACGGCTTTCTCAACACTATCTACGAGTTTCTTAATGTAGCCAGTTTACGGAACCAGGCATGTTTGACGCTCATTGAAATCATCTCCAAGAAAATGCAGCCTGCCAACAAACTACAGTTCATCAGTTTATTGGACTTGACCTCGCTCATTGGGTCGACTTTAAATGATGATGATTTGGACTTTACCGAAAATCTTGCCCGCTTGGCCAACCAGATCGGGCTTGAATTAACCATTGTGTTGGAGAACGATTCTTCTCTTGCCCATGAAATTAATGCTCAACTTTTCAATTTGTGGCCCATAGTGTTGAAGCTATTGGCTCACGAATATGACGATGTGTCTCAGCAGGTGTTTCCCTTTATCCAGCAATATTTGATTGTGTCCAAAAAGGTGCCCAGCTTGTCGTCGACAGAGTTGCTTTCGACTTTGCTTGAAAACATCTTCCAGAAAATGAAGCACGATCCCGATTCCGATGGTTTTGATAGTGCTGACGATGATGACCAGTTTGCTGAGATGAGAGCCAAGTTAAAGTTTTTTCAGGACACCATTGCTGCTTTGAACCCGGAATTGTACACTGATATGATGCCACGCATCGTTTCTCGGTCCATTTTTGAAAACGAACAAGGTCCCTGGGTACAAGTTGAGTTGGGGCTTTACGAGTTGAGCAATTTTGCCGATTCGTTGAAAAATAACCTCATAAACGTTCCTAAAACGGAAATTTCTAGCTCTAGACCCTACCAAATGGTGCAGGAGTTCTTGGTAAAGATCATCAACAATTTCCACTTGATCAACCATCCCAAAAACCAATTGGCATTCTTTGAATTGATCATCCGCCATTTTAGCACCAAAACCTTCTCTAACACCACAACCTCCAGCCTGCAGGAGTTGATTCTCAAGATCATTGAGCTTTTCCTGGATTTCGGCTTGTTCAACGGCATCGAAAGCGTGCGCTTACGGTGTTGGTACTTGTTTTTCCGCTTTGTCAATGCCACCAAACCCAAATTGAGCACTTATTTCTTGGAGAACTTGTTGATGAAAATCCAGCCTTTACTCGTGATCAAGGCTGAGTTGCCTACACGTGATGAGGACGATGACTGGGTGGAAAACGGAAACTTCAACAACCAATTATATTTGTTTGAGGCTTTGGGCATGTTGGTCACATTGACGGAGTCTGATGAGACGTGCGCCAAATGTGTAGATATCATGTTCCAGCCGCTTTTTGGCAGCTTGGAGGCTTGCATTACCCGGGAAGATAAAGATGTCAATGCTCTTATTCCCTTACAGACACATCACTCATTGATGGCCATTGCCACGATCATCAAGGGCCTCGATACTCAGAGCCCAGGCAAGTCACAGACATTGAAAATGAACCTGGAGGTGGTGGTCAAAATCAGCAATGCGGCTCAGGTGGTGCTTATTTCGTTGGAGAACTTTAACAAGTTTGAAAGCGTCAGAGATGCTGCACGCTTTGCATTTGCCCGTTTGGTGCCTGTTTTGGACGTGCAAAGCTCCGTGCACCTCAGCAAGTTGGTATCATTGATCTTGGCTGCTCCTAACCTTAAGATCCAGGAGTTGGGTGACTTTGCTGGTTTCATTGGACAAATGGTGCATTTGTTCAAAAATAATGCGGCAATCTTCCAGCTTTTGAACGATCTTTTGACGCCCATGGTGCGTAAAATCCAGAATGTGTTGCAGCTGGAGGACGAAAATTACCCGGATTTAGTCCGGGAGAAGTACGGCTTGAAGCGGGCATTGTTGGCATTCATCAGTATTCTTGTGCTCAACCACCAATTCTCGCTACTTTTGACCGAGACCAATAAGGCTATGTTCCCCAGCATTTTGAATGCCATCGTCGAATATTCGTTTGATTTGGCCGACCCTAGCACCACCAAGGCGGCTATTGTGCAGTACACCAACGTGATTAGCGTACTTGGGTGCAAAAACGGCAAGCTCTCCGACGAAAAGGACAAGTTTGCCGCCACTGTGGCTCCTGTGGAAGGCATCGACGAGTACTTGATGGAAAGTGCGGTGAAAATCTGCTTTGAAGGGCCATTCCAGAATCCGGACTTTGATATCCGTGATGCCCAGATCCGAAATGTGGCCCAGGAACTCTCTTGTGTGCTTAAAACCTACCAACAATGTCTGCGAGAACAAGAATTTGTTAATTTCGTGGGGCAATACTTATCGAACATGGGTTTGGCCCAGGATATGGCTACTGATTTCTGTACCAAGTTGGTCGAAATGGACGCAAAGGCTTTTAAGAAGTACTACGTGTCATTTTTGAGTGAATTGAAGAAGTAGTTGGAGCAGAGCAGAAGCAGGAAAAGGACACAAGTGCAAGAAAAGAAACATCAAAACGTCCACTTTATTGCCTCGGCCATTAGTTGATCTCAGATGTCGTATCATCCCAATGTTGATCAGGGTACTTTGTTACTCCTAGATTCTCACGATTTGAGGAGATGATTTGCAACGGATCGTGAATTACCAAGCTAAGCCATTACCCTGTTATTAAAAGATTGGTTTATTTGAATGGGTTTTCACTAACTGGAGAATAAATAGAATGGCCGGAACAGTCTCACAGTGTTATCCAAAATGATTTACAAGCTATTCAGATAATGTTCTAATCGGCCTACATCAAAGCTAAGAATGAGGTCAGGTGAATGGGGGCAGAGTCTCTAGCTCCACATAAGGCAACACGCACTAGTCCAAATGAGGCATGCACTGGTCTAATTTGGCACGCAATTGTGACTGAAGTTTTTGACTGAATATGGGTTTTCTTCGTCACAAAGTGTATAGCAACGAAATACACATAAAAAGAAAGAGAAGAGTCTGGACAATACCTTAAATATAGTAGTTAACATGCACTTCAAGTATGAGTACTTTAAAAGTCACCAAGTATTAGTATGGTCCCCGTTAGACTCTCGTTAGCACGTTTAATACCTAATTATTACTATATTCATATGATTCTTTAAAGGAGCAATTCGAGCGGATTTATATAGCTTTAGAAAAGAAAACTTCCAAAGACTCTTCACCTTACCAATAGCGGGGATTGTTCTAGCTCAACGGCGTTTTGCAAAGGCCATTGTTAGGATCATACGGCGAAGGCTTTATAATACCTATGAACAAAGCCCTGCTTATCGTGGTTCTAAGACCAGTCGTTTAAGAATCCCAGCTTGAAAGGGCCTCAAATCAAAGGTTTAGTAGAGAAGGATCAGTTTTTTGAGATAATCAGCATTACCGGAGTAGCAGAGATTAAAGCGTAGAGAGTATAGAGAATTGGGAGTATAGAGAATTGGGAGTATAGAGTGAAAAGTATAAAGGATTGAGAGTATAGAGTGAAAAGTATAAAGAATTGAGAGTATAGAGAGTATAAGAAAAAACAGCAGAAAACGAAATCTAGAGGATTTGACAGTGTGGAAAGAAGTAGAAAGTATAGCGAATATTGGAGGGTATATAAGGCAATGTAAGGTGGTAGATTATAGAAGAATGCTAAAGGAGAGTGTATATAAGGCAATGTAAGGTGGTAGAGTATAGAAGAATGCAGACTGAGAGTGTATATATATATATACAAATTCGATTTTTCTGGTTATTGGTTACGGAGAAGAGCTTTTCTATTGTCTTATATGATTCCTGGCAAATCAACTTATTTGTGTTTCTGTTACTTGCAGGAAAATGTTCTGATAGGTCCTCCTGTCTCCAACATTAAAGTGTTTGGGCATGACCTCAGTCATACACATTAGTCATTCAAGTAAATCCTGCACTTGATGAGTGCATTTCATTCACATTATTTATGGACTTTTTACTGACCGCTTTTTATGACCAGTTTTGACTTCATGAGAGTTTTAGTGACTGTAGTGACTGGAAGTTCTTCTGGGGTTATGCAAGGCAGATTGAACTTAATATATCTTCTTGCATATGGTCAAAAAACCCATTTTTTGGCCTCAACTCGCCAAGAATATACTTGACTATTATGTCACCCACAAAAACTTTAACGTTCTTCAGGTCACGTGTTCCCCAAAACGACTACTGTTAAGCAAAACGACTACTGTTAAGCAAAACTCGGGAGTAAAAAATATGTATTTGTTGGTTTACACAGGTATGAAACAAAAGTAATAATGCAAAGAAGGACTTCACATTTAATCCAAAAAAATCAAGTTGACTGTTCAGAGTGGTGGAATGAGGACTTGACATTATTCTACATGATGTGCTCAAATTGTGGAGACTGCTACAACAAAACGAATAACTCTAGTGGCCCCAACAAACTACGATCTATATATACACTTTTTATTCTACTATACTATAGTATAAACGAAACCATTTCAGAAACTACTACACACTAGACTAAACACACTACTATTTTGGGCCGGAAAATCTCTAGTACAGAATTATAGAACATGTCATATAATAGTGATCGTCACACTTGAGTAGTAATGTGGTAGTATTATAATTATACTAAAGATAGTAGTGACTGGTGGAGAGAGTAGTGGTCCAGTGACTGGTGAGAGAGAGGATGCGGATTTAAATAAAGTGGTCAAGAAACAGCACCGACACCAACAAATTTCACGCCAATTTGATAAGCCACAACAGTAATCGTTTGGATCTAAAATTTCAGCGTATTGCCCATAAAAAAGTAAATAATTTCACGTTACTTAGTATAAGCAATATAAGCTCTAGATTGTTGAGAAATTGCCCATAAAAAAGTAAATAATTTCACGTTACTTAGTATAAGCAATATAAGCTCTAGATTGTTGAGAACTTTTTAAGCCTATTTTGATCCAACAAAAAAATGTATGCATAGAGTTTTTGATTTTGAATGACTTAATTCTGCGGTGTATGACATGACAATGTGTCCCACTTAAAAGACTCCAAGACCCGCGTGATTGGCGTGCACCAAGTTTAGGTCTCTTTAAGAGAATATGAGCCTTTTGTTGGAACATGCAGTACATCAGAGATGTACTGATTCCTCATGTTCCATGTGACTGCATGTAAGCAGGACCGATAAAACAGTAAGTGGTGTTGAACTTGTGGGACATGTGTCATGTGTCAACCTGTGAGTGCAGACAACGACAACACACAGGCTCGAGGTGAGATGGAGAGGTCCCACATATTTCTGAGATACATGGTGCAGATGAAACGGGGATATGTGCACGATGAAGACGTAGACTCATCATGCACAGTCAGTTATGAAACGCCAGTTTCGGGTGTGGGAATCCCAGGGATTGACTATATATAGAGAGGATCCCGGTGAAGCGCCATACTTGAGAGAATTATTGGAGGCCAACGTCATAACAATTCCAACCTATGCAAAGGTGTGTACGAACGCTCAACAAACGCGTGTATATGTATGGTCACGTGCACACCCGTGCATCCAACAGAACAGAACATAGACAAGTGAAAAAACATTGCCGGATTAGCAAGAAAAGAGCTAGTCGAGAAAGTGTGCTTTTTAACAGTTTATCATAAATTTAAACTCAGCCTGCATGTTATCACCTTCATTTGGTGCTTGACTTTGCCTGACGGTTCATAAGATTTTTATGTGGTGTACGGGTGTATGGCCGTGCGCCTGCCAAGGCTCGATCTAATCAACAACCACTCCAATCAAAAGTAACAACAGAAATATCTGAAACACGGTTCAATCTGAAACACAGTCACGTGAAACACCCCTGAAACACCCCTGAAACCTCCTGCAATATCCTGCACCATTCTCCAACATCTCAACATATCTGAAACATCCCTGACACACCCAACCACCGTCAACCTTCAGTCTCATACTATCATACGCACATCTTCCTATCGCACGCAGATTCAATTGTGAAATCCCTTTTTTCCCTCCCGTTTCATCCCTGTTTCAAATCTGTTTCTCCTTGTTTTTTTCCCTGTTTCACCCGTTTTATTCCCGTTTTATTCCCGTTTCATCCCCGTTTCATCCCCGTTTCAAATCTGTCTCAGATTTAGTCTGTTTCAAGTTCCATATTTCTCCCTAAAAACCCCAACCTTCCCCCTCCTATGAACAGTGTTTTCGGAGACGATCCGTTTGAAAATGGATGGGCTTCTGAACCCTCCACCCGTGCACCAGCAGCCCCCTTTTCTAATGCCTCTTTTTCCACCCTGCAATTTGAACCGATTCCTCTGTTTGAACCTCCGATTTCCAACTCCAAATCACACCCAGACATCCTGGCGAAGGCTCCTCAGCAATATAAAGACCTTGCCAGGGAATTGTGTGGCCACGTGACCTCGGTAACTGAATTGCAATCGTACTTGTTTGCTCCTTTGGTGGCCGAGCACGTGATCCTGGGTTTCCAGGCTTCCCGCATCATCGACATTCTCTATGAGCAGCTGTTATTGCCAGCCAGCGAAGAGAATAACTTCTATCACGTGATGGCATTGTTGGCGATGGAGATTGCTGAACCGGGCTCGGCTGACTTTGTGACTCTCCAGTTTAAGCTCAATTCCATGCTTCCTGCTTTGCCACAGAACGTGGAGTCCTTGTTGTTCCAGGCCCAGGACGAGCCCCAGGTCTTGGGGGATCACGTGCCGGTGTCTGAAACGGTATCCGAACCTTCGAACGATCCTCTAAGTCACGTGGACCTCTTGGACAAGCTGGTACTCCTGGTAGACCCAAACACCACTATTCCCGAGTCTCTTCACGTCAATGACTACCCCTACATTACCAAGTACATGCAGGACATCCGGGATACGTTCAAGCCCTTGGTTTTGGGTGATGATGCATTGACCATTAAGGAGATTCCCGAAAAAGAGGGTTTGGTGTTCAAGCATATTAACTATGCCATCAGCCATGAGTTGAATTTGGGCATGAATGGCGCATCTGGTGTCAAGAAGGTAATTCGTCGGTATTCGGATTTCGTATGGCTTCTCGAGTACCTTTTGAAAAAGTTTCCTTTTCGTGTGATCCCAGGGCTTCCCCCGAAGAAATTTACAGGTATGTTTTTGTTGTTTTCAGAATTAAGTCTTAGAATCAGATCTCACATCTTTCGGCTCAAATTTCAGCTTAGTTCTCGAACGTCACTTCTCAGAAATTTGACTCTCAGAAATTTGAGCATTGCTTAAGTCTCTTGTCTCACGTTCTGAAGCTCTCAGTTCTCAGTCCGCGAATTAGGAGTTGGAAGTTCTCAGTTCTTATGCTCTATAGCTCAGAATTTCAGATCACAAATAACAGATCTCATGCTATTGTTCATGAGATCTCGAGATCTAAAGTTTTTGTTCTCGAAGGTCTTTTTAAAGGGATCTAATTCAGTCCAGTTCTGAGAAGTTCAACTTCAGGTTCTCAGGTCCTCGTTTTCAGCTCCCAGGATTTAAGCCTTCTGTTTGCAATTCTGTTCTTGACTTGTTTTTTCTTAAGTTCCCAGGTTTACGTCTCAGAGTTCAGCTCTCTTCGACATTTATTAATGGATGCTTGACTCCCTGAATCTTGAGTGCGGAATTCTGAAATTTGAGGTTTGATTTCCTGAGTCCTTTAGCTTTTGAATCCTTGATCCTCAGTTATTGAGTTCCAAGTTCTGAGGTCCAAGTTCCAAGTTCTCTTCTGAATCCTTCAATTCTGAGTTCCAAGTAACCGTTCTGAAATTGAAATCTGAATTCTTTAGTCCTGAGTTTCAAGTTCTATGTTCAAGTTCTTAGATTTGAGGCCTGAGTTCTTGTTCTCGGCTTAATCTCGTGATTTCTGACTACAGATCCAGCGTTCACGGGCTTGAACATTCTATTCTCAGCTTGCTTTTTGAATACTAACTAACAGTAGGTGCATCTCCAGACTCTCAGTTTTTGCAGAGACGAAGACGGGGCCTCCACCGGTTCCTTAGCCAGCTAGTGAAGCATCCAGTGTTGAAACAGGAGCCCATCGTGGTAACGTTCCTCTCGGTTCCCACAGACTTGACGTCGTGGCGAAAGCAAGCCCGGATCGACTACTCGTTGGAGTTCAAGGGCCAGAAGATCCTGACTAACTTTATCAACTCCATCTGGCCCACTGTAGGGGAGAAGTTCTTGGTCAGCTGGCGGAATGCAGAGGCCAATATACCTCGTCTCATTGAGATCTGGACAAAACTTGTGTTGTTGGTGGAGAGGTATGAGAAAAGGCAACAGCAGATTGCGTTTGATAACGGCAAGTTTGTGGAGATGCTCCAGAAGTTCTCGGATTTGGACGACTCGTTATACCCACACAGGGCCACGGATGAAGCAGACGTGATTTCGGCCCTCAATGCCGACGATACCTCCACCATCAACGACTCGTTGCTCAATATCTCGTCGTTCTTTAACAAAACGTCAAGTCTTCTTATTGACGACAGCTATACCATCAACACCAAGACGTTGGAGAAGTTCAAGAACTACCTTGACTACTTGTACTCACTTCAGGAGCTTTTCGAGCGGTCCAAACGGCTCTCGGTCAATACTATTCCGCAGCTCCAACAACGGATCAAGGAAAACGAGGCCCGCCACGAGAAACTCTCGCAGGAAGATGCAGATATCAAGGGTAGCGAGTTGGTCAAGCTCCGCCTGAGCATCGTTAACGACAAGCAGGAGATGTTCCAACAATTGAACAAAGACTGGCTCATCAAGAGCTGCTGTTTCGAGGAGTACGTGATGTTCCAGGAAACGCAGTACTTAATTTCGGAAGCCTGGGCAGAGTGGTGTAAAGGCCGGAGCCATTTCCAGGGCAAGTTTGCAGCGCAATACGATTCTTTGGATGCCGAAGTTTCTGCAGATATGCCTTTCCACCGTTGATCATGACGCTGTTTTCCTGTGAAGGTTTTCAGGGTTATTAAAGCTTTTGTGATTGTTTGAGAGTTCTGATCAAGGTTCTGGTTGTCATATTTTTCGTCAAATTTCGCCAAGGTTTGATCACGTTCCTATTAATGTGAATTCCTGTTTTCTATCAAGTTCCCAGAGTTCTCTCAAGTTCCCAGAGTTTCCATCAAGTTCCTATCAGAAAAATCATATGGTTCTATCGGAGTTACAGATGGGGTTTATCAAGATTTATCAAGATTTGCCAATATTTTTCAAGTTCCTATCAAATTATAACAAGGTTCTCTCAAAGCCTCCATTGAAGTCTTTTCAATGCTCTTTCAAAGTTTGTGAAAATTTATCAAGGTTTGCGCGGGTTCTATAGTTTTTGCTAGAACTTGTGTATATTTTGCGACCACAGATGCTTCGAAATTGTCATAGAAATGAGTCATAGAAATGACTCGAAGACATGCTCAGCCATGGGTATCAATGGTTAGCCACGGGTATCAAATCTTCCATTATTGTGCATGGAGTGATGCTGAAAACTATGGTTTATTGATCCATGGCTGATGATATTTTTTAACTATTTCTACCTGATTTCTTATAGGGCCATGACCCTATGACTTCCATGGTTTCATGAAGTCTATGGTCTATTGGTTCAGGCCCTGTATCAATACGACTTCTATGGCTCGTATGATTTCTTAGACTGATATGGCTTTGGACTTCAATGACTTCTATGGTCCAATGATTCATGTGGCTTTGGGACCTATATAACTTCTATTGTTGGGTAACGCATAAGGTACCTGTCTTCTATGCCTCCAATGAAGATTTTTTCTATGACATTATGCTTCTATGGCCTTTATGGTTTACCAGACTACAATGGTTTTTATGACTGCATCCCTTGAATGACTTCTATTGCTTCTGTCTTTTATGGCATTTTCGACTCCAATGTTCTATGACTTCGTGGTCGGGCGATTGTTTGACATTATTCGATCTATACCTTTAATGGTGCTTCTATGGCTTCCATAGATTCTATACCCCTGGTTCTATGCCTTGCATTGTTGGTTTAATGGACATGATCTATTCCTGACTCAACATACGGATATGACGATCCAATTCTATAATGGTTGTCTATGACTTCTGGTCATCCATACCCGTTCTACCCTTCGCTGTTTTCCACTTTCGCCGTTTTCCATTGCTCAATCAAGCGATGCTGGTCTTTGAGATCAAGCTGGTCATCGAAATACTGCTTATCCAAGATTCTGGTGATATTCAAGTCTTTTTTCGCCTGGTCAAATAATGGTGTTCCATGATGCTTGGCCAAGATCTCTCCCACCATCATTCCCAACTCGGCTCCTTTGGGGTACCCTTCATCAAAGCCCTTTTGCAAGCCCAGTTCCTGCGCATGGGTGATTCCATCGAGGTAGCCTTGGTTGACGTGGGCCCGCTTGAGGTCTGCATATGGCGACACGCCTTCTTCGTCACTGCCCCAGATTTCGTCTACAGAATCGGGGTCGGGCACCTGCACATCGGCCCCGTGGCCCTTGGCCTTGTGACACTGGCCAGAACAAACCATGTTGACGAAGCATTGGTGGCCAGAACTGCGATGTGCGGGGAGATATATGCAGGCTGAGATGTATTGGATCGGATAATCGTGGCTATATGCAGGGAGAAAAGAAAGAGAGATGAGGGGAGGCCAGAAAGGGGAAGGAAGAAGAAGGAAACGAGATGGTTTGAAGTGGCATTGAGGTACATGCAAGAGTTCTGGGAATTGTCAGTGGGTTGCCGGTGGATTGCGGTGGGAGGGACATAGTGGTTATCATGTGACCCATTTCACGTGCCTGTGTGCACGTGCCAGTCGCGCACCAGCAACTGGACAAATTCTTAACTCCAACACTAAACGTACAAACATCTAGTACACAGTCCAGTACAGACCAGTCCAAACCCTCCCAGCCAGTACCGTCCAGTACTAGTACCTCCTACGCCCCTCTTCAGCACCCCGCTCGCTTTCTGAAAGGTGCTGGAAACCTTTGGATTTGCTACACCCTCATTGGGCCTTCTATCATTTCCCTCCCCACACAAACATGGCGGAAAATCTCGTGACCCAGGTAACCCAGGATACGCCTGCCCCCGCTCTTCGCTATGAGGAAAATGCATCGGACTTCAACTCCAAAATACACCTCAATATTCGGGGCAAGCCTTACAGCATCACACGCGACGAGCTAATGAGTTTACCCGAAAGCATCCTATTGAGTTTGTTTCCCAATGGGGTTTTCTTGGATTTCAATGGCCAGATCATCACCAACTTGACGGAAGATGATATTGTGTTTGTCAACTTTGACCCCGACTGTTTCCTGTATATTTTGCAAACGTTTGGCGACGCCCGGGCAGATCTCCAGGAAACGGCGCTATCTCCGGCGCCGTCAATGAGCAGGCTAGATTCGCCCACGTCAGTGTTGCAAAACAAGCCCGCCATCATTGTTTTGCGGGAAGAATTGGACTTCTATGTGATCACTCCCGTGACCGGGTGCAATCCCGAAGACGTCAAGCATATGAAGCTCGAAGTTGCAACCAAATTAGTAGATAACAAGCTGGTATTTGCCGGGCTTGGGTTCAATCTCGATTCTTCCAAACCCGGAGTGCAAAAACTGGGCCAATCCGAACAAAATCTTTTCGATATGTTGTGTTCTCTGGGGTTTGAAAAAACAGAGGAATGGGGCAACCGGTGTTTGGAGCCCGGAAAGTGTGTGCTCCAATCGTTGTCGCTAGTGCGGCTCAACAGCGGGGAAAAACAACCGTCGCCTCCCGAATCGCCCTCTTTGGGCCCAGTATCGTCAAACGCCTCCACAAGATCGCGGTCACGGTCGCGCATAGCTACGTTGGCCAGCAGTGCCAGCCGTGCGGCTTCGCGGTCGCTCTCACGAACAAAGCGCCATGCGGACTCCAACCACACCAAGCTCTTGTTGTTCTGGCGCAAGCCTGCACGCAAGTGCTGGTGGTCCAGCGAAGACGTGGAGATCAGCACCAAGGGCCGGGCGGTGCTCGAGGCTTTGGGCGACAGCATCAAGGTGAAGGTGCATGCCCGCCGTGTGTGGACCTTGGAGTTAGCGGTGGTTGGTGTGCAATAGAATACTTAGCCATACGGCATTAATACATAATCCATAATCGTAACCAAGAGGTGGATACTGGGAAAGTATTTCCATTACTGAAGGTACTCAAGAACTACTACTGCTCAAGAACTACTACTGCTCAAGAACTACTACTGGTGTGTATCTGTATAGCTATCAAGTCCGTATTCTATAATCTATAATACCAACATCTCATGTCATGGACGTATAATGTAAGGTTCGTTAAGTGATATACAGTCCTATGTCACTCTACTCAGCTTATAGAAGTACTCTCAAACTCAGCTAGCTAATTTCTAATACTAAATAAATACATCTGATCCATGCATATTGTTAATCACAGCCAGCAGACCCTTTCAACACAACCTTAAGATTCGTGGAGAACAGGCGTATTCATAAATTGTTAATGACCATACGTCATAGATGTGGACCATAATGAACGTCCTTGGCTTGATCGAAAATCCATGGAAATTGATGAACATCTGTTTCGCTCATAGACCAACAGTCCGGTCCCAAACTACATTTCAGAATACCATTGGAAATTTCATTGTGGAATATAAATTCCTTAAGAGACAGGACTTACTGAAACAGGCCCGACTGAAAACAGCAATACCGAGAGGACAGGCTCCATAGTCTGCATAGTAATTGGTTAAGACTACGACTGTATCTGAACATCCTCGACCGCCCAACTTTCGTTTTTGAGTAGTGAAAACGTCTTGACAACTTTTTTGCCGTAGTTGACATCTGAATATACATCTCTGAAAAAAATTACTCAAAAAATACAACATTCCAAAAAACTCTCTATATAACTACTCACTACTTCTCAATATAAGTACTACTCACTACTTCTCAATATAAATACTAGTCACTACTTCTCGATATAAATACTCACTACTTCTCGATATAAATACTCACTACTTCTCAATATAAATACTACTCAAAATACAAATATACTGAGACATAGGTGGGTAATAGTATACGGACAACCTCTTGAACCGGTTCTGGGGCACTCTGGTGTTCAGCCTAATCTGAATGATTGTCCTCTACAGATCCTGGATTCCGAGGCTTACTGTATCTCTCTATCTACATATACACCACTCCATATACACCTCTACACTATACACCTCTACACTATACACCTCTACACTATACACCTCTACACTATACACCATTCCATATATTCCTCTATCCTTCGTAATCTTTCACTCAAAGCATGATCAATAACATCAACTATCCTCTAGAGAATCGTAGACTACCACATACTATTTATTGTTCTGTGATTTTAGCATACTATAAACGACTACTTCTACTTCAATAATCTGGAGGGATTCCTTCTTTGTGTACCACGTTGGAGAAGATGCTTGGAAATTCCTTCGACAGGAACCAAGTACTTAATCTTCTAAGTAATAGTCTCTCTACTAGGAGACGAATTGAGAGTGTATAGTATGGGACCGACGTTCCATATCAGTAGGAGGTACACATGTAAAACGCTTGGTGGGTTTGGTAGAAGGGATTATCTGATTAAGTCTTACTTAACGTATTTCAAACAAGCATAAAAAGACGAAACTACCAGACCGTCTATCTTTTCATTATGACATGTGTAGATGTGGTTCCTGTATGGAAGTACTTGAGGGTACGGAAACACAAGATACAACCCCAGAGTAATAATGGATGACACTTTCAAATACTTGATTTATGATTTTTCTGCTTCTGAGATCACTCCGAACTGATGTTACTAATGCTCTGGGACTAGTGTAGAAGTTTGAAGTTTGGTTGTACGTGTGCATGGGCTCGTAACCATAGCCATAACTATTCTATTTACCATTGCAGAATCACTATTATGTCAGCTACTACTGTCATATGTTACTGTTATGTATCAGTATATAGCTAGCTCTCAGGTATGTCTATTCTCAGTCACTTCTATTCTCAGTCACTTCTATTCTCAGTCACTTCTATTCTCAGTCACTTCTATTCTCAGTCACTTGATAATTGTCAGTGAATAACTACCAAGTATGACCATCTGTATCTGTTATTGTCACTGTATTTCACTGCTTGAAAGTTATTACTACCATTCATTATGTATCTTTTGCCTTTTTGACCACTAAAAACTACGATTTCTTTATTGGTAATGTCATGAAAATGGCTTTCGACACTACTCTCTTGGTGTATTTTATGACCACTGTTTCTTAAGTGATACTCTGCAGTTCACCACGAAAAGCTTGGTATTTATTTACACTTTTTGGAGTGGATTATTTTGACCACTAAGGTTATGAGCAGATGATAATGGAAGATCATGGTGGCTGAAGTGTAATGCTTCGCACACCAAGCCTCACTAAGCCTATAATATTCTATAGTGTCCATATCGTACTATACTACTCGACACTACACCATAATATTACACTGTACTCTCTATTTATTCTAAAGTGGACTATACCATTTTTTTTTTTTTTGGATTGTACCATATATAGTATTGACTATGGTGGTTCTCTAGTGCATATTAACACCCCACTCCTCGACCCCCCACATTACTTTCTCTGCATTAATTCAATAAATTTAATTGTTTTCAAAATCTTTACATTTTAAGGGGTAACTATACACGAAAACACCTGATAAGTTGACCGCTGTATGCAGCACCCAGTCAATATATCTTCTAATTTTAATCTATTCCTATATTAGTTTCTTATTTTGTAATGAAAATCAGAACAATGCGCCGACCCTGTCCAATAATATCAGAGATAGTTGAGTACACCCGGCAAACGGAAACAATTAGGTGTTGTAAAATGGACATACTGTATTTTTTACACCATAATAACCCATACTAACCCATACTAACCCATATTAAACCATACTAAACCATACTAAACCATACTAACCCATACTAAACCGTATCATAGAATGGATAGTGTTGATTGGCACAGCTTTTATATGTGAACTGCTAATTTGGTCAATATAGACAGTGTTAGTCGTAGTCAAAATCTAGTACAGTGTTTTTCAAAAGTATTCAAACCACCGGGGCAAAACATTTCAAATCACACTAGCAAAATTAAACAACCCAATAATTCAAAAAGTTTCTTACCCCTTCCAATTCAGTTCCGTTCGTTTTGACCCTTGATTGGTACTGCAAGACTCCCCCAATGTAGTACATATAAGGCAATGGTCCAGATTTAACATTTCAGAATATTGAATTCTAATGAAAGTTGCTGTGAAACATTCCGCCATTTGGTTTGAAAGACTGTGTGAAGGGGTACGAAACAGTTTTTTTGCGGTGGTTTGAATACTTTTGAAAAACGCTGTATACGAAACTGTATATATTACAAACACGAGAGATGATATCTGGAATATTCTAGTGTGTAATTAATACTAAAATATTAGAGTATTGGTCACTTGGCTGAATGGTTGCATGCATATTTTATAAACTATTTTTTCACGTAGTATGCACTCCTTAATCCAAACAACGTCTTGAAATACTTATTTCCTTTTTTACTAGCTTTGCTGGTGTGGAAAAAGATTCGGTAGTATCCTGCATGTATTCCAGCTCCCTTCCAGTTCCACTGTTTTTCTACTGAAATCAAGCTTTCCTTTGGTTTTCGGAATCTTTTAACCAATCAATATCACACATTACCTCTTGATCCAAAAATAGCATCTTGGATAATACGGGGGTTTCTGTCTGGTTTCAACCCGAGACTCTCCGCATCTAAATCAACTTTTAGTGATGAAAACGCACTTCCGATGATTCCAATTGGCTTGTTAATCTTATGCTATCTGCAGTTTCGAGCTCCCATTATCTTGAGCTGCTAACTCTGAGGATGGCTTCAAGGTATCTGCTTTTACTATGAGTGTGATTCGAGTAAGAGTCTGAGCTAGGACTATAAAAGCTGTACTATACTGACTGCTGAGAACTGACTTTGCTCTACAGACTTCACTATTCCTTCACTGCCACTAGGAGGTAAATATTCATATATATATACCTTTTGTGTTAGATTCTGGTTACGTCCAGTACTCTGTTTTGTATGTTTATTCGCCGATGGATTCCCAGTAGGTGGGAATCCGAGTACTTATACAGCTAACCTGTGGGTATCAGAGAAGTGGAGTATGGTGGTTAAACGCCATGTCACGAGGTAAGATGAATGGATGAGTCCAAGTCACGGGGCATGGTGCCTTGAACGAGTCATTGGCATTCGTAGGCTCGAAAAATACCTCAATGGGTAGTGTGTATACCCATGGTGGGTCTAACATTTTGTATGTACCTGTACTATACATTTATTATACCTTAGAAATGACTGTTACCTATACTATTAAGTATCCTTCTACTGTAGTATTAAGTATCCTTCTACTGTAGTATTAAGTATCCTTCTACTGTAGTATTAAGTATCCTTCTACTGTAGTATTAAGTATCCCTCTACTGTAGTATTAAGTATCCCTCTACTGTAGTATTAAGTATCCCTCTACTGTAGTATTAAATATCCCTCTACTGCACTAATCTTATCATATACAATGCTTACTCCTCTGGACATCTCCACCAAAATCTTCGCTCAAAAAAATAAAAAAAAAACACCATGATATTGACAATTGTAGTGCAAAAAGAAGACCATTGACTTAGTGCAAATTGGAAGAGAGATTGGTATGAAAATGGGGACAGTTCATGGAGTACGCATTTTGCAGTCTAATTCGCAGTGATCAGTAAGAAAAAGCACTTAATTATGAACCTCACGGATCTACTACCAAGAAATAGTCTAATAGTCAGAAAGTCAACCACCAGTAATAAATCACTATCTTTAAAAACCGCCATTGTTAACCCCCTCTTTTTTTTTCTGCCAATTTTGAAGTACTTGTTAATCAGTGGGGAGAAAGTATCTTTGAGGTGTACGGGTCTACTGCCCATTTGGTCCCCGTTTTATAAAATTAAGCACGTGTTCTTTTCAATTCTTAGTCGAAAAAAAAGCTACACAAATCATTCTAAGCAGTATTAAAACCTGTTTCGATACTCTCTGCCAATTTGTTAAAGATAAATATTTAGCATTAAGTGCTGGTGCTCGGGTGCACTTTTTCACATAGTACACTTTTTTGGTGCACCTTTTTGGTGCACTTTTTTGGTACACTCTGAAGTGGTCTCAACGCGACGCGTTTCTCCACCTTTCCCAAACCATGACTCTGTATACACAAGAAAAACTCGACCACACGCCGTGGGTGGAAAAGTACCGGCCCAAGAAACTTGATGATGTGGCTGCTCAGGAACACGCCGTCAAGGTGCTCAAGAAAACATTGCAGTCTGCAAATCTTCCCCATATGCTCTTCTATGGGCCCCCAGGAACGGGAAAAACTTCCACGGTGTTGGCTTTGGCCAAGCAATTGTACGGACCATCTCTTTATAAGCTGAGAGTATTGGAACTTAATGCTTCGGACGAAAGAGGCATTTCCATTGTGCGTCAGAAGATCAAGAACTTTGCCAGATTGACTGTCTCCAATGCCAGCGCAGACGATTTGAAAAACTACCCCTGTCCTCCATATAAGATCATTGTTCTTGATGAAGCCGATTCCATGACCAATGATGCCCAGGCTGCTTTGAGACGGACCATGGAGGTATACTCTGGAGTGACGCGGTTCTGCCTTATCTGTAACTATATCACACGGATCATCGACCCGTTGGCGCTGCGGTGCCTGAAATTCCGCTTCAAACTGCTTGATTCAGAAAGTGCCTTGGCCCGCTTGAACCATATAGCAGACGTGGAGAAAGTCTCTGTGCAGTCTGCCCTGGTGTTTGATCAGCTTATTTCCGTCAGCAACGGAGACTTGCGGAAAGCCATTACTTATTTGCAGTCGTGTGCACGGCTCAGCAATTCCATTGGCAATGATGGAGTGTCTGAAGCTATGGTTCGGGAAATAGCAGGAGTGGTGGACCAGGAGACCATTGCCTCTGTGCAGGACGCCGTTGTTCGTGGAAACCACCCTGAAATCGTGGCCTTGACCCAGAAAATCATTCTCCAAGGTTGGAGCGCGCAGCAGGTGGCCGACCAGCTCCATGACCGGTACATTCTTGACGATTCGCTCGATTCTGCGAAGAAGAACGCCATAGCCCTGATGTTATTCGACACTGATCGCAGATTGAACAATGGTACCGATGAGCACCTTCAGTTGATGAGTCTTTTGCTTTCAGTATCGGAAATTCTTAAGCGGGAGTAATGCAGTGGCTATGCTCCATGGCCATTCTCAGTGGCCAGTGAAACAGTCAGGGAACTGGAACTGCCCACCGATTACAGACACTATTGACCTCTTACTAGCTAGATTTAGTACTGGGACTGGCGTACTGATTTAGTAGTGGGGGTACTGGGATACTGTATTGTATTGATGGCTAGATGATAGCTAGATGGTGGCTGATTCTTGACGAGCTGTACTAGTGAAGTTGGTTTACGTGTGCGCTCAAAAATGACCTTTCCTGGTCTTTGGGAAAGAGAAAAACCATGGTTGATACAAGAGGCGTACCAGACCTAAAAATCACTAAGGCAATTAGATATACAAACATGCATTGGTGAGGGTGATAAGCCCATGATTAATAATAAAGGCTGGTGTCATTAGTCAAGCTCTTTATTCAAATATAAACTCACATGACAAGAATGGCTCTATCGTGGTATTATTCAGTGCCTATCAATAAGGACTTTTTTTTTGGCACTGTTCACAGCACACTCTACTTTTTCAACGCATCAGTATTTCAGTACTACTTAGAGGAGTAAGGATTAAGCTAAGGTTAATGAAAGTTTTGGACAACTTGAACTGAGGGAAACGAACTTAAGTAAGACTTGAACCCTAGAAAAGATTCATGGGCACAAGTAATGAATATTCCCATCTAGAGTAGAACAGCTCTTGGCCTGAAAATACAGTCTAGTATTGTATAGGCAACTCAGTGCTCAGTGATAATTAGTACTCAGTATAAATTTACTCAGTCAGAGTCAGTCAAAGAGTCAGTCACAGAGTCAGTCAAAGAGTCAGTAAGAGAGTCAGTCAGAATGTCAGTCAGAGAGTCAGTCAGAGAGTCAGTCAGAGAGTTTAGTATTGTTGTACAGTTTAGTACAGTTCAATATGGTATTGGAATAAATTACTTGGTAGTGGTCAGTACACCAATAGAAAAGCTCATGTGGATTAGGACAGAAATATCCATCAAAGAATTCTTCTAGAAAGAGAGAAAAGGACTAAAATCAAGGTGAACCATTTTTTCGTGGAGATCTAGTATCATTGTGAAAATATGATGTCTATGAAACCACGGTTTCTATCAAACCATGAACCGAAATTAAGTACTCTGATAAAACCAAGCTCTAGTACTTGGCTTTGAAAAAATCCAGTATTCAGCGTAAATATCCTCCCACTATGCGTTTTTAAAATACCAGGTGTAGCTTACTACTGTACTATGTATACCAAAGTGGACTGCATGCGACCTACCTAGTCACAGGATATGTTCAGAGGATAGTTCAGAGGATAGTTCAGAGGATAGTTCAGAGGATAGTTCAGAGGATAGTTCAGAGGATAGTTCAGAGGATAGTTCAGAGGATAGTTCAGAGACAGCATTGAAAGAATATGTTCAGAAAATAACATGTGGGGCTTTTTAGAAAAGACAAAGACAGATTAAGCTAACATCTCACCACATTGTTCTCTTCCATAATCATGCCACTCACTCAATCAAACTCACACCGTATTGAAACTTGGAAGATGGCTCAACTACTGATTTTGGTATATTTGTAGTAACTATAAAAGTCTGAGTTAATATTGGACTGATTAGTTCAATGACTAAGATTGACTGGAATAGTAAATACTGACTTAATTATGCTATTCCTGCTTACTAGAAACGATAGCACAAATGGTAAAATAAATGAACAGTAGTACTTGTTTAGAGTTGTAATATACACTCCCGTAATCTGGAACAGTTATCCCTGTAAATACAGTGGCGATACTTGACAAAAATACTAGACCACTTAAACAATGACTACTAATATTAAGAATTTTCTACTTGGAGTACTATGCTAAAGACCACTATAGTGTACTTCTACCAGAAACAGAGACAGAGACTACCAGAAACAGAGACAGAGACTACCAGAGACAGAGCCTACCAGAGCCTACACATAAAGTTAAAGCAAGAGACTAGTCTGACTGCTTTTGGAGTACGGTAAACTATGTTCAAAATAGCACTACCACATAACTATGACTAGAAACTATGACTAGAAACTATGACTAGAAACTATGACTAGAAACTATGACTAGAAACAGCGGTCTATACATCATAATAATGTGACTATCATATAATGTGACTATCATATAATGTGACTGATTAGGTTGATATACCGGATGCTTATATACTTACTACGCTTGTTGCATTAGCCCATGTTACGATTACACTTCATTATCTAGGAATAGCAATACGAAAAAGTTGCCGTGGTAGTATTGGGTGTATTTGTAGCACCCATTTTATAGTGGTAGTACATGTTCTACGTAACAATAGTGGACACGTGGTAGTATGGTATTCAACAAGACCAGAGTCTGGAGTCTGGAGTATACACTAAGTATGACACGACTCGCAGACCTTTCAGGTGATTATGTATGTACATTTGCTTGGCCTTGTGAATATTAGTATTGGCTCAATACAGGCACTGAGCACTATATTGGTTAAAGTCAAGAGGCTCAGTGTACTACCATAAGCTATCGCTGCAACTCCACTGACCACTATGAATACTTATCGTAACAGCACATTACATCTTAAACACATCGCAATTAGTAGGATAACCAGCCTTTGGCATCTGTAACCTAGCATTGGCATCTGTAACCCAGCATTGGCATTTATTCTCTGCTCATTCAGATTCATTATGCATTATAGCTTTCTGGGGTCAAAGCCTTGCGGAGGTACAAAACCCGGTGGAAACTGCCCACCTGGAGGCCCACCTGGAGGCCCACCTGGAGGCCCACCTGGAGGCCCGCCTGGAGGCCCGCCTGGAGGCCCGCCTGGAGGCCCACCTGGATGCCCACTTGGAGGTCCGCCTGGAGGTCCGCCTGGAGGCGCGAACCGCATCCACGATAAAATCTCCTTGCCCTGGGAATTATTTCCTGAATTAGAACCAGGTGGAAACTGGCCAGCCGTAGGCCCCATTCCTGGAGGGAACATTCCTGGAGGAAACATGCCTGGTGGCGCTTGCATGCCAGGAGGAGGACCCTGCATGTTCATGTGCTGGCCGTATGGAAAGTACTGGCCATTTGGTCCCTTGGGGACAGGCCCGTTTTGGTTCACAACATTAGCATTTTGTCCTGGATTGGGTCCAGGTCCGGCATTTGGTCCGGGTGCTTGACCGGGTGCTCCAGGAGCTTGACCGGGAATTAGACCCGGGTTTGGAGGGTTTTGGCCTGCATTTGGACCACCACTTGGACGTTGGTTTTGAGGATTTGGACCTGGGTTATGATTATGAGGACTTGAACCAGAATTGGGAGGGTTCTGGCCTGGATTACGCCCATTTTGGGTCTTTCCTCCGGCCTCTTTCTCCTGTCCAGGCTTTTGGGCCTCTTCGCCCTCTCTCTTGCTAAGCAATGACATAAAGAAAGAATCGTTATTCGAAGGAGGTGCACCCATATTAGGATTAGGGAAGAAAGGCATTCCTGGCTGCTGTAATCCCGGAGGAGGACCGTTCCGAATGGTGCCATTTGGCCCCAAGCTTTGAACATTCATGTTTTGGCCGTTCATGTTCTGAGGGAACTGCTGAGGTGGGATTCCTGGAGGTGGTCCTTGTCTCATCACTGGAGCGGGCTTTGAATTCTGTTCTTCAAAAGGACGAGGACCCGAACTGGGAGACTCATTACGGAAAAAACGCAGAGATGTATCGGCAGACGTGCTGGAGTCTCTTTTGTGTGGAGCCGGAAGCCCTGGTGCTCCCTGGCTCTGGATACTATTGGAACCCTGGGGATTTGGCCCATTGGAGCCGAAAAAAGATGAGAATCTCGAGCTCTTGGAATCGGAGGACTTCACCGAGGAAGATGCCACAGCTTGTGAGGCCTCTTTTGGCTTGACAAAGGAGAAAAAACTGTCGACTTCGTTCGAGGTCTGCACTTCTTCGTCCAAATCGTCGCCATGTTTTCTTCTCTCTTCTCTACGCATTTCCTGTTTCCACCGCTCAAAGTCGGCCACAGTATTGCCCATGGAGAGGCGCATATCGCTGGAGGCCCCCGGGTTGTCCCAATCGGGAGTATCCTCATCCGGGGTTTCGCCCAAAAGCTGGGAGATTTTTTCCGACGACATGCCGTCGATTTCCGAGTGCTTCAAAAAACCAGCTGGCTTGCGTTCCCAGTTGAGACCATCTGCCTGACTATGCAGGTTATGGGAGTGGTTGTTGTTACGGCGAGACTTTTTCCCGTGGCTGGCCTTAGCGGCCGGCTCATGGGAGCGGTGTTTAGTGGCCCAGAAGGCCGGGCCCGGGATTTTGCGCGTGTCGAACCGGGCAACCCCGGGGTCTTGTCGTAACTCAAGCAACCTCTCTATGGAGTATATATGGGCTCGGTCAGCTTTACGGGCCGGAACGAAATCGAACATGGAAGCAGGGGACGTGGACGCAGACTTAGATTCCGGTTCCGGGGTCAGTTCTCGAGCAGCATTAGCAATGGCCGAATCTAGTAACTTGGAAAGGGCGTTCCCGGGCGCCAAAGTAGACTTAGACAGGCTATCCGGAGTTGCAATCGAAGCATCGATGATCGCCGAATCGTTGAAGAAGTTCAGCATTGGGAGTAGGAATTGGGCGATGCAACAATGGGGCCAATTGCTCGGACAGGAAGGATTCTGGTGCTAAGTTTTTATTATTGGGCTATCAGAATCTCTGGCATATAAAAAGCTGGCGTTGTTTCAGGGAGCGATTCTTAAATTGTGTTTCAGGAGGAGTGTTTCAGAAAGGTTTGAAACGCGAGACAGATTGAGTCTTGGGGTCAAATAGCAAGGAAGAGGGTTTCGAATTCAGTAGAATTAGAATAGTATATGAATCCAGTATATGAATTCAATTTAGAAATTCAATGTAGGAATTGGTTGCAAGGAAATGGCAAAAATTTGATTAGACGGATAGCTCGATTGAGGGTTGGAATTCGACGGCAGTTTGGGGTTAGTTTCACGGAGATTTCACGGAAATTTCAGACTTGGTTCAGGCACGTTTCTCAGGTGGCAATTTAAAAAAGACGAGAGTCGGGCGGAAGCACGTGGCAATACGTGATTTTACGCTATAAGAAACCGTGCCGTCTGTAGAGGAGGGGGAGGGTGGTGAGCTGGCGTGAGGGGCGGTAGGAAAAAACGGGCGTGCGCGGGCCAGGTATTGGAGATAGTGTGGTGCGTATGTGCAGGCCAACATTCTTCTTTTTTAGCATTTTTTACGTCATACCGTCTCCGCTACGGAAAATGGTTTTTTATAGGTTCCGTATTTTTATAGTGTTTAGTTTCGGCTTTGTATTTGTTTTTGTATAAAAACGGCTTTTTATGTACAGATGTGTTTATGGTTGTGCATGGTTCCGACACCTTTAACTGTATGAGAATAGTACGAAGACAGAATGCCGCAGTCTGGTAGTACCAATGGTATTGGAGTATTAATCTGTAGTAGTAATCTGTAGTAGCGTGGTTTATAGTACAGTGGTTTATAGTAGTATATAATGTGAAGCTTCTAGTTCTAAGTTCAGTAATAAGAGTAGCGCATATTATAGTGTAGTTCATACCCAATTATTGTTTTTTTGCCTGTCTATTATTTACTGACTGTCTTTGTTGTCTAGATCTATCTATTGACCGTGTGCGTGGGGGTCTTTGCATAGACTCAAGACGTCTTCTCCACCCACGGAAGCTGAGCCTACTATCGGTGACCCGAGACGCACAACTGGACAATGTGGACGAGTCCAAAGTAGTGCTGGTGGCGGTTCCAAATAGAAACTTTTTCAATAAACAAAAATTAATTATTTGAACTTTTTAAAAATAGGCATAAGGTTGAGCTTGTAAAAGCATGGCTTTATATACTGCTGTATAGTGCTATTGGACATACTATTGACCTTGAATACTCTTTGAAAACTAGTGTATCTTATTGTTATTGATTGCCCTGCTGAAAATACTGCTGTAGCTACTATTTCATTACTGATGTACTGTTCCATAACACTATTAATTAAATATACTAAAGCTTTCAAAACCTTGTCATAAACTGGGAATTTATAAACTTATGCATCATACAAACAGGAGGAAGCAAACAGCAGTTAATGTATTTCTACAAAGAAACATAAAATTAAAGGAGTGTATAAGGTGTTAGCGGGGTGGAAAGCTTATTAGTATATAGTATAAATTGTGAGACAGAATAAGAAATGGGCTAGACCCGGGAAAAGCAAATCTGTATATACAACTTTATGCCAGTGCGCCTTTGTTTCTGCTTCAATTTCTGGTTCACTTATAGGTAGATATGTGCATCAGGTCTCAACTGTAGACTAAAGTAAACTTGAGTAGAAACCAGGCTTGACTATTGTGATGTTCTGAATTATGCTTAGAATAAATGCAACTGATTAATGATCTGCTTCTACTAGCTCTCAATATTAACACACATTTTAATAATCTATTAATTTAATAATCTGTGAGTTTAATAATCTATTAATTTAATAATCTGTGAATTTAATAATCTGTAAATTTAATAATCTATTAATTTAATAATCCGTGAATTTAATAATCTATTAATTTAATAATCCGTGAATTTAATAATCTATTAATTTAATAATCCGTGAATTTAATAATCTGCCAGTTTAATAATCTGCCATTTTAATAATCTGTGAATTTAATAATCTGGGAATTAAATAATCTGTGAATTTAATAATCCGTGTCTTGTTATAAGTTCCAACTTCATGTAAAACATGACCTCTTTAGGCATATCAAATTGTAGACATCTTAGCATACTATTTAATATTTGTTAGATCCACTATAGACTGGACTCTACCCATAGAGGTATTATGAATTATACCCTGTCTGATCCCAAATATGACCATGCAAACTCGTCATCTATTTAATAAACTACACTACTATACACTACACTACTATACACTACAGCACTACATACTACAGTACCACATACTACACTACTATACACTACAGTACTACATACTACAGTACCACATACTACAGCACTACATACTACAGTACTATACACTACAGTACTACATACTACAGTACCACATACTACAGCACTACATACTACAGTACTATACACTACAGCACTACATACTACACTACTATACACTACAGCACTACATACTATACTACTATACACTACAGCACTACATACTATACTACTATACACTACAGTACTACATACTACAGTACCACATACTACAGCACTACATACTATGTTACATCCACGATAAGCAGGGCCCTGCCTATAGAGGATTCATGAAGTATACTCTGTCCGATCGTAACAATGGCCATTCCAAACGCCGTGTCACAACCATCGCTACACAAAGTGCCACGATGGCCCTTTCGATTATTCTGGAACAATCCTTACTATTATTCTAGTGAAGGGTTTTCCGATACTAAGTTTCTGTCAAAGTTGTATAAGCCACTCCGGTTCCCGTCTTTGAGGAACCATCAACAAGCAAAGTATTAGTAAGGCAAAAGTGTATTAATGAACATAACACACTGCACTATAGATATTACACTTTATACTAAACTTTATATATTACTACATACGACTACTACACTACTACACTTTATATATTACTACATACTACTACACTTTATACTACACTTTATACTACACTTGATACTACACTTTACAAGTACACTACTACCTACTACTACTAGACTACTACACTTTATATATTACTACATACCACTACTACACTACTACACTTTATATACTACTACTATAGCCGTTGGATCCACCTTCGTAGTGCCCTATGGAGGTTACTCTATCCAATAATGGCCGTGAATATCGTACTCACATAATTTGACAGTATCCGTTGGGGCGGCAACCAAGAACATCACCGGTAATGCTCTGGTGAACAATTATCTAAGCCACGTTTTCTCTGGAAACACCAAAAAAAAAAACAACTCAAATTTGCCCTTTTAAGAACTCATCAATAAATCTAGGCACGTTCAGGTTTTATATGCTAAAAACATAACATTCGTTAGTCAGCTATTTGTTAGGAAAAGCTTTAATGCTTCAATTGTAATTTATATGTCAGAGGAAAACATAGTAATCAGTAGGATTATCAGAAGATCATGAGATGATCATGCGTGGCTTGTACACCCTCTTGACTGCATATGCAGTAATTTCATGGTTAGCTTGGTTCATTTAGTTTGGCCAGTAGCATTAAATTTCAACTCTGTGCATAATACACTAATGAGGCTCAGCTTAGAACCTTGTAGGGGAGTTCCTGGGCTTGAGGTGCAACTTTGCCTTAGAAATCTACTAACTAGTTCTCCACCTAAGTTTATGAGATCGGGGTCCGGGCTGACACGTAAGATTGAATGAGTCAAACCACTGGAAACCGCCTGCTATAGTCTTGACGAATCCATCCTTTGAGATTTGGCCTACTTAAAGTCTCACGGCTTTTAGATGCAATGGAACACATTAATATCTTGTCACTGAGAACTACCATACTCCGGGATCAGAAGACCATGAAGCTGACGACACCATGAAGCTGACGACACCATGAAGCTGACGACACCATGAAGCCGACGACAGCATGAAGTTGACGACACCATGAAGCCGACGACACCAAGAAGCTGACGACAGCATGAAGCATAGCATTGAGATAGACCAACAGATTGACCTAAGACCTTATGTTCGGCACCAAAGGTCTTCCACCAAAGTGCATCATCTGATCTTCCAGTCCTGCGTCAATCTCCGTCAAACTCAAGTATAACTTCATGATTTCTCCTCAAGTACTAGTCCTCACTTCCACTAACTCCAGTTGCACTCTTCCTAGTCAATCACTTCACTGAGATCCTTCGGTTTCATTCCAGCTTTCACTCCTAGTGTCAAACTCTAGTGATTTCGAGTCACCATTCCTTCGTTCTTTGACTAGTCCGTTGTTTAATTTGGTGTTCTGGTCAGTTCCTCAAAAAAGGCATGTTCAACTTCTTGATCTCCTGACACATGACAAACCAATCAATAACCCGGAGATTTCCCCGGCCTCGTTCACGAACCCTCTCCTCCCATTTGAACAACTCATACATAAACCGCAAATTCGGCTGAATCACTATATTGAGCCGCCGCACCCGCACGTACAAGTACGCCTGGGGCAAGTTCATGTTGAGACGACGCATGACCTCGGCAATCACCACCGTGGCTGATCTTGACACGCCCACTCGGCAATGCACCAAGATACGGGCCTGTTGTTTGTTGCTCTGGTACTCTTCGTCAATATAGTCAAGCACGTGAGGAAGCGAGCGGCTCAACTCGTCAATGCCATCATCTTGGAGATTGTTGACCTTCAAGACAGAACGCACGGTCAATTTCAGGGGTTTTTTCGGCTGGATGTCGATCAATTCGATATCTCCGCCAAAAAGCTTTTCGCTGGTCACCCTATTGTTTTCCTGGAACTTATACCCGGAGAGCCAGTCTAATTGCTCACCCACCGAAACCACTTTAGTGATACCGAGCTTGCTGAGAAGAACTAGATTGTTTGCATGCTTCAACGAGCCCAAATAGAGGTATGGCAAGATACGAGAAGGAAGCGACCCTCCCACATCTTCCACCCACTTGCGGTCGGCCATGGCTTCAAGAGCTCCTTCATCGTCGTCACTTTCTGAGTCTGAACTTGACTCCGAATCACTGGCAATGTACCCTAACCGGAGCTTGCGGGGGATATTCTTGGCACCTGCAGTCCCAGGCGTATGGAGAAGAATGTCGGAGATCTCTTGGTTGGTGATGGTCTCGAGCTTGGCCCATTGCACTGGTCCTGCACCCAAGCGCGCTGGACTATACCGACGTAGAAGAATCTCCAATTTCCGTAGCACCTGCACATCTGTTCCAAAAATGTAGTATGGTCTGCCGTAGTCCAAATGAAGTTTAAGCATTGCCACTTCCAATGGGATATTCTCTGCATACATGAGGTAGCAGAGCACCAAAAGCGACAGTTCTGTATAACCGTCGGAACAGTAGATCAATGCTGCAATACTGCCTTCAGCCACAGACGACAGGTATAAGTAGAGCAACTTGCATGAGTTGACTATACTCATGAGATTCTCCTGTCTGCAGTCCCCAAGACCCACTGATCCAGACGACGGGAATTCCAAGTGGTGTACATCTGTAACCTCCTCTGCCTTGCGGGATGTAATGGTGTACTTGAAGAGCAATTCTGCCAATAAGGTCTGGCTGGGGAATTGAGCATCATTATGGCAGTGGAAAAAAAGTTGCCAATGACTTCGTGGAGGAGGAAGCGATGACACTAACTTGGGGCCCCATGAGCTGCTCTTGGTCAATGACGACTTTTCGGGGTCGCAGTAGATATGTTTTTCCCCAGATACATGGATGGAAGAGCTGAAGTCGCCATACAAGTCCAGTGTGCCTTTCAACAAATGCACCATGATTTGCTGGTCCCATACATTCCCCAGCCACACGTTAAGGTGAAGTCTTGTAGCTGCAGACATCTTGGTATTTTCCACCTTTTCTTTGACCTGAAAGTCCGCATCCCATGAAGAAAACGTATCGGACTTAAGGAGAATCATGCTATAGAGAAGCAACTGCGTCTTCTTGACCCCGTCCTGGCTGGAGAAAATTGCTGAACAGTCCCGTACAGTGAAAACATCGGGGTACTCCTCAAAATGCGACTTATGCCAGTTCAAAATAAACACATTGTAGTCGGAAGAAACCGTGGAACTCTCTTTCCGTTCGAGAAGCTGTGCTACTCGTAAAAGACGCCCAATAGATTTGCACTTGCACGTATCATGGCGCCGGTCTGCACAGTACACAACCAAGTCAGCGCAGCGAGCCACCTTATTGACTTGAATCTGGAAATTGCGGAGCGAGACGCCTCGTTCGGGGTCTGTATCCAAAAAGAGAGGCATGAAACCAGTGCTGAGCGAGTCTGCTGCTAAAAGCTGGACCAAATCATCGTTTCGGGCCTTTTCTTCTTGTAAATCTAGATTTCTTCCAAAACTCTCGCCCTGGTCCAAATCCATCACCACTTCTCTGGTCTGCTCAAGCACTTCTGTCTTTGAATACTCCACTTTCTTGAGTAGTTCTTCAATACTGACAGTATTCCTCACCACCCTTGGAATCCGGGGCTTGGCTGAACTTGTCTCCACACACATGAGAAAACGAGCACTGCTGGGCTTTTCTGTGGGGTCCGAACCATTGGCAGAGCGGGCAAAAAACGCTCTTTGGGCAAAATTTTCGGCGTGTATCCCATGGAGCCACGGAAACATCTGGCCTGTGGCCGGAAGCGGCTTGTTAAAGTACCAGTCGAAGACTTTGGAGAGTTCTGGCACAGAAATGTATCGTAGGTCGAGATTAGCGTCATCAATGGGTAGAAAATGGGAGAAAAGCCGAGATTCCTTAGCCAACGGTGAAACACTCTCTTTACGAGGATATGCAAGCTCGATACTCTTTGATTTGAAGCTGTGGGCACCTTTGGGCCTGCTTCGAGGGAGCAGGAAATCTGTTGTTACGTGACCCGTCTCATTTGGGTTATCGCTTGTTGGTTCAGACGCCACGGGCGTTTTGATGTCGAGTTTTTTCGTTTTGGTCAGAATATCATCAAATTCACACACTACCGAGAGCCTTTCAGTGCTTGAATCGGGCAGATATGCTTGTTCACTGGAACTGTGCAAGTCATCAGCTGGCTGGTTGTCTGCAGTACCATTGAAAGTTCTAAAACGAGCCCTAAACCTGTCTCTCTCGAAAAAAGCGTCGTTGGAGGCCGAAGAAGACCGTTTGGACTTGGACCGCTTCGGAAGGATATGTCCCTCAAGGTCTGTGTCGGTGGAATTCTCGGGGCCCGAAGTTTCGGAGTATTTTTTCCCGGAGAAATCGTTGAAGGAAGGTATTTTCCGAGGAAAATCCGTGAAGGACGATTTTTTCCCAGAAAAATCGGTGAAGGATGGTGTTTTCCGCGAGAAATCAGTGAAAGATGGAGTTCTCCGGGAAATATCAGCAAATGACGACGATTTCGCCGAAAAGTCAGTGTATGATGAGGATCTGGCCGAAATGTCAGTGAAAGACGACTTTTTTCCCGAAAAATCAGTGTAAGAAGATGATTTTTCACCCAATTCACCGCCATTTTCGGCCCGGCCATCACTTTTCTCCCTTGCATCAAAAGATTCGCCCAGGTCCATGATTTCATCATGTGGGGGAGTAAATTTCCCTCGAGGAAGAGTGTGGTCGGGTTTCTTTCCCGTACTGGGGTTTTGGGAGCTCGGAGGAGCTGATTTAGCTGATGTGATAATCATCAGTCACGTGTCCACAATTTTAAGGTGACTGGGAAACAAGGAATTCGTCGTCCAATGTAGAAAATATGTCCTTAGAATACAATTGGATAGGTCGAGATGAGCCTGGATGGGGCTAAAGTAATCGAGTAAAATTCGACCAAAATGGAAATTGGTGTAGTGAGTAATGGGTGGAAAACTGGGAAGGAGAGTCCCAATTAGGCTGAAAGGTCCGCTGGCCTGCAGGTCGGAAGCCTTAGTCTTTAGAATAAAATACAGAGTCTTTTTCTCCCTGAAACAACACAACTATTCACTAAAAACAAGCGATGTCAGGAGGTGAGGAGAAACTGATGGGGTGTTCAGATAAGATAAGAAAGAGAAAAGAATGAGTACCCGCGTCACGTGACCTTCCACTCTCGGTTTGGGCGAAACTATGCGCATATGCAGGTATACCCGTACATCCCCCTCGCGGCTGCAAAGTCCTCGCCCTGGCCTTACAACCACACATTCCTGCTTTTGTATTTTTCCTTTCTTTTCTTTCCTTTTCTTTTCTTTTCTTTTCTTTTCTACAGACCTTTTTCTACACCACATTTAGTGCCATACTTTTCGTGGTATATGCAGGCAAGCGTCTTCCGTCTACTTTCTAGTTGTCTGGCCCAAAGTACCCGATTGGGAGTAATGTCTTATTCTGTAGTTGTGTTGATGAATCATCCATAAAAGCAGAGAAGCATTGTTTTGGATTGGAATGCTTGGAGTCGGAGATAGGGTAGGAACAGGTCTGGATTTGTTTGGCTGTATTTGCATGGTGGCTTACGGTTTGGTGTGTGGAATTAGGGGTTCAGTTTCTGTCTCTGCTTCTGCTTCGGTTTCTGTTTCCGTTCCTGGAGCTTGAAGGTCCGGAATGGGGTTTGTTATTTACTATTTTGTTTTTTCTTTTGATGTATTTTTTATGATTTTACCTTATTTTTGATGATCGTGTTTTGTTTGCCAAGGCCATGGTTTGGTTGTGGTTTCTTACTCCTAATCATTGGAATTTTTGAATGGTTGTTAATTTGGTTCCAGGTTTCTGATTCTCAAATTCCTTATCAAGTGAATGACATTGTATTATTATCTGTGTTTGGCAGATTCATCAGTTGTGGTTTATAGTTTTTATTGTTGTTGTTTTTCACATTTGACCTTACGACCAAATTTTTTTTGGTTTAACTTGGGAATTTTCATCTGCCAATATAGTGACCTGCCGACAAACAGATTCACTGAATTACTGCTTTGTTGCATTGATTATGACATGTCCATTTTTCAGCTCTAACCAAAATGGGACCCTCTCAATTTTTTTGACGCTTTCATTTTTGTTTTCAATTTATGATCTGCTGAGTATAATCACTGGTTTGATTCCAAGGACTAGGGGCTCGACTTTCGGGGCGAAGGGGTGTGATTGAACACTTATGATTTTGCATGATCATCTATTCCATGCAGGAGCAAAACAAATGGTTGCACACCAGACAATGCAGAAGCCCCTGGTTTAACCCCTGTCATTTTTCCGCAGGATTGAAAAGCTGGAACTGCTCCCCAGGGGGAGCGATCGTCTCATGGTGGGGGAGGGCAGGAACGTGCGCGAGGTCACGTGCGCACGCTTCAAAAGTCATCAAAAGCATAGCACTCACCAAAAACTCGACCTCCCTATTGCCTTTATCCCTCAACACAAACACAACCGGAAATGAGTGAAACGCCGGTCCCAGATGACTCTGTGATTATTGGGCAGTTGAACCAGGCTCGCGAGTTGGGAAAGTCTAACAAAGATGTCTTTCCCCAGGTCGTCAAGCAGATCCTCAACCTTTCCGGAAATCCCAATTTGGCCGTGCAACGGTGGTGCGCAAATTACTTGAAGGAAGCTTTTACAGAGGAAGATACAGTGGCTGCAGTGAAGATCGAATTGGCCATTGATGCCCTTCCACACCTCAAGGTTTTGGCGGACGTCAAGGATTTGGAGGTGTTCAAGAATGTCATTGACGTATGTATCATAGTGTTCAAATTGACCTTCAAATACGTGGCTGAAAATGATGGCAGTGGTGCTGCTAGTGTTTGGATGGGAGTCAACGATATCAAGAACAACTTGGTAGCCAAATGTGATACTCAATTTCCCTTTGAGGCGTCGTTTGATCGTGAACACGACAGTTACCGCAACATCGAATGCAAATTGGAGCTCCTCAAGTTCGTCATGGTAGTCATTGATTACCAGCTGCGATCTAACTCTAACAAGTACTTTTCCGTTAGCCGTGTGAGTCCGAACCATAGTCTTATAAAGGGCCAGCTCATGGAAAGCGAGGCCAATGCATTATTGATGGTGGTTTTGAAGCCTTTGACTGACGATATACTCGTTTCTCCAATGGTCACTGCTACGCTTAATCATTTGTCGATGTTGATCAGAAGAAAACGCCAGTTTGTGGAGCGCATTTTCCCTGTCTTAGAGAGTTTCGATCCCTCTTCTAAGCTCCAATCTAACTACGAGTCTTTGGAGTCATTCAAGTTGGCCAAAAAGTATACTGATCGTACTTTGCGTGTGCTCCTAGGATACATGACGAAGTTGCAGCTTGTTCCGCCCAAGTTTCAGGCCTCGTGTTCCCGCAAATTATCTGAATTGGTGGCCAAAGGAGATGAAATCCGGAAGAAGAACATTATTCAGCCCAGCTCCGAGGACTCGCAAATCCGCAAAAGAAAATTTGAGGGATTCGAAAACCCGCTGAAGAAGATGAAGGTCTTGGACTACAAGAATTTGTACTGCTTGACAGACATCACGAGTGAAATCAACCAATTTGACTTTTCTACGATTCCTCAGCAAATCTTGGTCAACATGGCCATCTCTGCATTGAACCGTGCTCCAATCAATAAACTTTCAAAGGCTCTTGATGTGATCAGCGCACGGTATATTGACGCAGTGAAGGATATCAAGGTGAATGAAGAACAGGCGATTGCCGATCCTGCAACGGGAGCGGTCAAGACGGAAGAATCCACGAACGACAAAAATGAAGACGACGACGACGACCAAGCCAACTACGATCCTGAGACTGCATACACGCTTCCTCCACCAAAGTTATTGTCCTTCCAGGAAAAAAAAGACCATATTAATCTAATTGTCAAGAACTTTTTCCAGTTTGCAAACAAGGGAGACGCAGAAGAGGAGCCCAGCGCAGCAACAAACGATGGCTCCATCAGCAAGGAGTTGACGAAAATCGCGATCAATTCGTGGAAATCCGACTCGTGGCTAATACTATTGACCCGCTTGGCCACCAGGGGAATGGTTAATGTGGATGACACCGAAGATAGCAAGGAGCATGCTAAAAATGAGCAGTTGAGTGATTTGATCCGCAAAGCATTATTCGATTACTTCTTGGTGAATATTCATGAGCGCATTGATTTGGTCATTGAGTGGTTAAACGAAGAATGGTACAATGAGAAAGTGGCCAACGAGCAAAAAATCAAGGATGAGGTGACGGAAAAATGGGATACCAAGTACAAGGAAGACCCCGAGTCTGTGGAGGATATGCAGGCCAACATAGACAAAGAAGTGGCAGAAACAGTGGTGCCCACTCCTGTATACGATAAGTGGGGCCAGCAAGTTTTGGACGCAATGATTCCGTTTTTGGAGCCCACTGACCGGAAAATCTTTCTCCGGTTGCTAAGCGACTTGCCGTGGCTCAACAAGGAAATGGTGCTGGGCATCAAGTCGCTTTGTGCAGATCCAGCCCGGTCTAAACTTGGCTTTTTATCGCTTCAATTTCTCATCATGTACAGGCCTCCAGCCAAAACTGCGTGTATGGATGTGTTGAAAGCATTAAGCGAAGGAGAGGAAGAAGATTTGAGAGAAGAGGCTACCAAACTTTTGGCCAAGTATTCGTGAAACTTGAACTCTCCATCTAAGCAATGACTGCTTGATCTGTGAAGTATGAATTTTGAACTTTGGAACCTTGAACCCTGGGATTGTGAATACCTCTAGATTCTTTTGGAACCTAGAATCCTGGAATTCTGAATACCTCTAAACTCTTTTGGAAACCTCAAATGGACTCTTCAAATGGACTCTTCAAGTGGACTTCTCAAATTGAAACTCTCCAATGGAACTCAATCTTCAAGAACTTAGGTCGTTGGCTCTAACTCTTGCTTTAAAGGCAGGATGTCCATAGCATTGATACAAGCTTTGAATCCAAGTCACTATATACTTACTTGTGATCAAAGTGCAGTCTACGTGTGAGCAAACTCTAGAAACTTGTGATTGAGGTGCAGAAACTTGTGATTGAAGTGCAGAAACTTGTGATTGAAGTGCAGAAACTTGTGATTGAAGTGCAGAAAGTTACAATGAATCTAAAGTTTATAATATCCTGCGCATGGCTCTGGCTTATGGACTTGAAGGTCATACTAGAATTGAGTTCATTGATTGAGTCAGGTGACCACTGTTCCAATCCACACCCGTACACCAGTCCCGGACCTAGCGAGCATTTTTATTGACGATCGCACATTCAACAAGTTAGACCAGCGCACTATGTTGTAGTGTAGGTAGCGCGCACTCCTTGCAGGCAGAGGCTAAAAGGGGCAAGATTTGTGCCTGCATACAATACGTAACCGCAGCCATAGGAACTATTTTTAGAAAGCCCCAACAGTTTCATCAACCAACGAATTTCAAAAATCTATTGAGGATGTAGAATTAAAGTACTGGAAAATTCATACTCTTGCATTTTAGCATGTTGCTCGTGTATTTCCCGTGTGTTTCACGTGTGTTTCACGTGTGTGTCACGCAGGCTGCGCATCGATATCCCCATACACGCCTCGCGGAGATCTGCAGTGTCCACCACAGGTCATTCTTGATTGTTCCTACTTGTTTCATCCTAGCCACGGCCTAGTTTTACCGCTGTTTCACTATCCCAGCCTGGTACAGTCATTTCCGGCACTTAGTGCATCGTTTCCGTCCTTCACATTCCCCCAGCTCCTTCTCTGAAGTTCGGTATCCCCAGATAGCGATCCTTATCCCGCTGTTTCAGATAAGCTCGAAGTGCAGGTGTTGTAACAACATTGATGAGCAGTGAAACGTTCCTGAAACCCGGTTTTGCCAAATTCTAAAATCTTTCCTTATCTTTGGATACTCAGGTTTTTGGTTTATAATAGACGGTAATATGTTCGACACGGAGAAGAAATCGGGGAGTCTAGATTCGTCCACGTTCGACATTGTTCAGGTGGACGCATTCCACAATACCCGGTTCTGGACCGTGATGTCGTACTTATGGGTATGGGTGGTGGTGGCTCTTACGTTGGCCATTTTGGCCCTGGATACGTATACGTGTGTATCGATTTTGGTGTTCCACCGGTGGTCGTCTTCGGATTATGACGTGTACGAATATAATATCGCCAAGTGGATTTTCACGGGGTGCATTCTTTTCCGGTTTCTTCTTTTGGCGTACCAGATCTCGTGGGGTATTCATATCTACCGCACCAGGAACATTGCGCTAGCGTACTTGAACAACTATAGTCGGCTTTTCTATGCGTTGCGCAGCTACAACTACCAGTGTCTCTTTCATGATATTGACCAGGAGGGGTTTTTCCAGTGGGCATGTTTCTTCATCTACTTCCAGTTGGATGATGCTCTCCAGATCCTCGTGGCAGATTTGCCCCGGCAGGTGATCAACTTCATGACGCTCCGCTTTTATGCTACGGGTAAAGAAATGAACAACGATATTTTGGGCAATATCCGAGCTATTGCAGAGACGAACTTGCGGCTTTCGATTATTCTTTCGGTGCAGTTGCTCTCGATTGCCATTTTTCTCTTTTTCTTCCTTTCCTTTGTGGTGGCCTTGTTGCTCTTTATTCCTATTAAGGTCAAGATGTCTAATAAAGGGTACAAGTCTTTTAAGGCCTACTGCTACAAGGCAGTCAACGATAAGGTGCGGTTCTTGGTACGCAGAAACCATAAGCCCAAGAAACAGATTTTGGATGAGGGCTTGATGAACTACTCGGATATCCAGGCCAATCCATTGTTGGGATCATCCTCTACTTTTGATGTACGGAGTGAGACTCCATTTGAGCATCCTAATCCTTTCTCGTCCAACCCCATGGACCGCTACGATACGCCGGTCAATCCATTTGAAAGTCCGTTTGAAAACCCTTACCCCAAGAAACTCGACTACTCCGGCTCCAGCATCAGTCTTACGGACTTGAGTGCAGTGGACTCGGAAACCCCCTTTGAGCGTAGTTCGCGCAACAGATTCATGAGTGCCGCAGGCAACGACACGCCCCTTTCGGGGGAGTTCCCTAAATCAGTCCCCAAGCCGAGCTCCAGTTTTAGTTACTCACCCCGATATGCACCTATCCCAGCGCCAGGCCGAACACAGACCACGGATTCGTTGAACTCTCGGCGAGACATGAGCTCACATATCTACAATGAGGACGTGAACAAGTCATTCAGGAGAGGCCGGTTGGATGCGCATCTGACGGATTCCAGAAGCAACTCATCTGCGGACTTGCTCCATACTTCTCGAAAAGGAAACTCGCTGGAGTCATTGGATGCTGGAAGGAATGGAACGGGAGCAGAAAAACGCTTGGCCTCCGCAGAGTACCCGGCCCCATATCCTGTACGCGGAGGATCCACATATATGGACGATACAGCTTCCACCGACTGGGAATTCTCCGGAAAAGACCATAAGACGAATGACTAGGGATGGTTCAGATTTCAAGATTTGATAACGACGTGATGGTGGACTACATTATAGATTAGTATTACTATAAAGTATACAAAATACGCAGTAGAGCTCTAAACTAGTTTCTCATTCCAGTGCTTAAGTGAGTAGTTATTTGGTACCCAACCACAAATACCTAACCACTAAAAAGCATCGCTACACTACTATAAAACCACCCTGAAACTACTATAACACATGTCACAAAATAGTACCATGTACGTCATCAAACTAAGACAGACAAAGCGACCATAGAACCACTATGTACCTCAAAACAGTATGAGCCATGGATATGAATATATAAGACTTAACACTTCATATCACTTACTACAAGATTTGGAACTACTATGACATGCGGTGTGAATACAATAGACCAACCATGAACATGCTGTTACATAGGGTTTAACTGCGCTGGTTCAGTTCTCCGGCATCCACAGGTTCGCTATATAATCACTCGGATTTCCACTTATTGGGAATCTATCAATGGATGGATATAACCCCAAGTATTAGACGTATTCAAGAATCCGATAATATACTAATGGAAATATTTACTATTGACTGAATTAAGAAATTTGAATATTTAAAAATATAGTCAGTCACATATCTAGGGAGATGGAGAAGATCTGATATGACCAGCCAATTACCGAGGTCAAGCAATAGCCAGCTAGCTAGCCAGCTAGTTAGCCAGCTAGTTAGCCTGTTAGTTAGCCTGTTAGCTAGCCAGCTAGTTAGCCTGTTAGTTAGCCAGTTAGCTAATGAGTGCAACTACAGAATGGCTAGTTTTTATATAGTGTATAGTATTAAGTATAGTATCGAATTCCACAACTGTAGATACAGGAAACACGCTCTAAAGCGACGGATTTGTTTCCTCTCCAAAGGTGCCAATACCTAATTAATTCCCGTTTCGTCACTACCCATAGAGGCATTATGAAGCCTACGCCGTCTAGTATAACAAGGACCAGGCTATTATTGTATGAAGTACTATGAGGGCATGATACGGGATTTTCAATGGCCATCATAGTACTTTAACGTTGGTGGCTTTTCAAGTGTTCTAGAACAATCATTCCCATTGTTCTGATGGGGAGTTTTCGATGCCACGTTTCTTTTCAATGTCCGAGCCGTTCGGGTCCTCTCTGAGGAAGCATCAACGAATACAAGTCCAGGTACCCAAGTGTTTAAGGACATATTTTATCATAAGACCACTAAAAACATACCCTAGACATACAAAAAGACGACCAAAACTTACCATAAGACCACCAAAAACTCACCATAAGACCACCAAAAACTTACCATAAGACCACCAAAAACTTACCATAAGACCACCAAAAACTCACAATACGACCACCAAAAACTTACTGTTACACCCACCATGGGTAGACACACTACCCATTGAGGTATTCTTAGAGCCAACGAATGCCAATGACTCGTCCAAGGCGTCATGCCCCGTGACTTGGACTCATCCATTCACCTTACCTCGTGACATGACGTTTAACCACCATGCTTCACTTCTCTGGTACCCACAGGTTAGCTACATACGTACTCGGATTTCTACCTACTGGGAAACCATGGGCGAATAAACATACAAAACAGAGTACTGGACGTAACCAGAATCTAACACTTACCATAAGACTACCAAAACCTTAGCATAATATTACCACAAACTTACCAGGAGACTACTGTTAGATCCACCACAGGTAGTGCTCCATCTTTTGAGGTTTTTTGAGCCTACACTGTCTAATAATTACCATCTCCATCCACAATGCCACTCCTCTACCATCGTTTCACGATGTACCATGCAATGATGATTTGAGGTATCAGGGAATGATAAATTGAGGTACCATGGAATGATAAATTGCGGTACCAGGGAATGATGATTTGAGGTGCCAGGATGGAACGTCCAGATTTTTCTCTCTTGTACCGAGAAACATCCGACTCCATACTCTAACTCCACCGCCAACTATCTAAGTAGTCGATTCCTCCCTCTGGTGACCATTAGCGAATAACCATAGTAACAGAGTACCTGACGTAACAAGTAGAATGCAACAATTACCGTAAAACTACCATGGACTTCCCAAGGAATAATATGCACCTAGAATAAAACGAAGCTATGATGTAACTACTATGATATACAGCCACATGAAACAAAGTGAAAAAATCAGCTTGAACGATTTTTGTAGGAAGTCACTCATTTACTTTTGTGTGGGTGCGAAATCACTACCAATTGCGAACCAACACCGGAAAAGTGACTACTATTTCAACGAAATATAGCAGAGTCAAATTTAGTAAAAGTATCTTATTTTGACTAATTTTTCCAGTATCATTGACATTACTCTCCGTTTGGTAGTGTAATTACGAATAGTGCTGGCGGAGGACTGACACTTTGCACTCTTAAGGTTTCACTATCTCACCAACCTCCTGTACCACGAGTTAGCACTTCAAGACTTTTTTTTATTGGCTCATAGTATTTTTTAGCTGGCGCACACGAATCTTTAACTCTAGGTCAATTTTTCTAACTCACTTTCTGATTTGCAGGAGAAAGAGAAGAACGCGTCCACCATAACCAACCATAGAATCAAGAGAATTGAGAGAATCATAAAATTTATAAGTCGTAAAGCCCAAAAGAGTCTTCAAAGTAACTTGAAAGTTATAAACAATCCAAACTGTTAATCTACATGTTCACAGATACCACAAAATCTAAGCTCAAGTCGCCATAAATACCATCATAATACTTCTTAGTACTTATAGTGTATTTCTTAGTACTTATAGTGTATTTCTTAGTACTTATAGTGTATTTCTTAGTACTTATAGTGTATTTCTTCTTATTACTTATAGTGTAATACTTCTTAGTACTTATAGTGTATTACTTATTAGATTGTTTATTACTTATTAGCGTGGTGGTAGTGTAATATACGGCCTTGACAAAATACTAGTCATGGTCCCAGAAACTCGCTGTATTGTAAGTTTTTATGTGGCAAGATACTCTTGAGTTACGAGCCCGTACCTAGAGTGATCTAGGTGTCAAGTCTTTTCAGATTAATTGGAAAAAGATACTTTCATAGAGTCTCCGATCACTTTTATTTGTATGTTAGAGGTAACTATTGGCCAAAAGAGGTTTTTGAGTGGTTCGCGTTATGAGCCCCGCCCCCCCCCGAAGTTCCAATCTTAGACCAAACTCACCAAGACCAACCATTCCCAGCAAACAAGTATTTTTCAACTTCTCATTCAAAATATCCTGTAATTATATAAAAAATTATGGTATGTGTAAAATCACACAAAAATGAACATGGCACCATACTCTTAATCACTCAAAACAAATCACTCAAATATTCCTTTTTCTTATTAAAATTTAGCCCTAATACTTCCTTCTCTGTCCACTTTTAGCCCGAATATTCCTTCCATTATTAAGTTCACTCCATCTTCCCTTCTCTTCTTAATCACTCAAATATCTACTACTCTCACACTAATCCTAATATTATCTCTTGATACTCTATGTACAGATGAAGCCGAAGGCCTCAGCTACTTGGAGCCGTACTCCTTCTTCAACTTGGCCAACTCCTCGTCTGAAATAGGAGGAATGGGGATATCGGAAAACTCGTCCTTGCTGAGCATGTTCCACGTGTACATGTACACACCAAGTGGGGCAGCAGTCACGAGGAAAAACGAAAAGAAGTTTTTCCAGAAAAACGGCTTCCGCACCCGGTACAAGGCCGGCGTCATCTGGAACGTCACGGGGTTTCTGTAGCGGTTATGGCCCTTTCTAGAGGTTAGTAGCGAATTAACGAATAGTGGAGGACAAAACTGTGACCATGTCTTAACTATAGCCAGATAATAGATACCACCCGCAGGAATTAATAGAAGTGTAGCTATTAATAATACCTCCTTTATATCTTTCATGAATACATGGGATCTAGAACCAGGCCACAATATACACTTCATAGTAATATCTCATATCCAGATTTCCAGGTCATGGCAAAAATCACCCAAATGTCTCTCGTATGCCATATTCATTATTTTTAGACATCTTGGAGTCTGTTCTTTGTTCAAACGGTATCTGTCGTGTGATCTCATGGAGTTGGTGCTATTCCCTGGTACCTATTCGGGGATTTCTGGAATATACTCGGGATGTCTGGAATTTGGTATGGCATATTCTGGCGAGTCTTCTAGTAGTGTATACAACTTCTAACAGGTTCTTTGTCATTAAATCGGTGTACATACGGGGCTCCAATAACAGGCATTTTGGTGGCCAGGATAGGACGGGATCTCACGAGATATATTCGGTCGTGCGGGGATCAAACCATCACAAGTGAAGAGTCCACATTCGGAGTTCCAGAAATCTTCATGAACAAAATCAACTTTTATAGAAATAGTGAATAAGAACATAAGAAAGAAGATAAATTTTAGCCAATGCAACTCTTGAGTTTGACTAATTTTTACAACGTACATACTGGACTATAGTGTATAAAGCTTTTTATGGCGAGGTATATATGGGTCGCGCACTACCGTAGGAAGATAACTCCATCAGGTAATCACCCAAAGAAGTGATGCCTGATTTTTCATAAGGTAGTGTAATTAATAACACTTTTCATAGCAATGGTGGTTTGCTATTTCGGTAGCTACACTACCCATAGTACGTAATTATAGTGAACACTGTCGCAGGGCTCATATTCAGGTCTTTAAAGTACATCCACAAGACTAATTCCTCAACTTATTGAATCAAGGAAAAGTACTACTTTCGAGTGCTCATCAACCTCGCATATTTGGAAAACTTAAGAATTGTTTTCATATCCAGATTATTACTTACAATTAAAATATCATTAACATATCCGTAAATAGAAAATCATTAGACCTACTATGGGTAGACACACTACCCGTAGAGGTATTTTTCGAGCCTATGAGTGCCAATGACTCATCCAAGGCACCATAACCCGTGATTTTGGCTCATTCATTCACCTCACCCCGTGACATGGCGTTTCACCACACTGCTTCACTTCTCCAGTTTTCACAGGTTCGCTATATAATCACCCGGACTCCCACTTATTGGGAATCCATCACGGAATGAGCATAAATCCAAGTATTAGACGTACTCAAGAAACTAAAAAGAGTAATTTAGTATCCATAGTAATTTTGAAATAATCATTAATACCATCAGAAGTTCAATTTATGTCATTTTATCCATATTTGATCTTATCTTACAACTATCAATGAGATATATTTATATCTAGAGATTTATGGAAAGATGATATTTGAATGCATACTCAGTTGGACTCACCATGGTTAGTGTACTACGCATGTGAATGTTGAACCCTGCAGTGGTCGATCAGATAATGAAAAACCAATCGTTTATTCCGAACTAGTATATACAATATGCAATGGTTCGTATATGAGGTTTCAGCGACGAATCAACATAGCAACAGAGTCCCTGAAGTGACCAGAATCTAACACTTTATTTCACATAAATGATCATAAACTAGGACTAAAAAGTTCTGTAAAAGATCGTAGAGATATTAGAAACAATTTCAAATGTACAGTGTTTTTTAAAACTATTCAAACCAGCACGTCAATATGCTTCAAACCCTTTCTGGAATCTTAAACAGGCCAATAATTCAAAAAGGTACTGTTTATAATATTTAATACAGACTTCACATAAACGTTTTAATTCGAATCTTTGATCCTTAGCAATTTTTAAGTCATAAGTGCGAACCTTTTTGAATTATTGGTTGTTTAATTTGGCAAGTGTAGTTTTGAAACATTTTACCGCATTAGTTTTAATTGTTTTGAGAAATTCCGTAATTAAAAATTGTACGTTTATCCTACTATTATTCTACTATACTAGCATTTTTTAGGAGACGTACTGCATGCAACACAGGCCCCAATGCATAGCCAGAGACACTTACTATTGTGAAGGTATAGTTATGAACTATAGTTATGAATTATGCTTATGAATTAGACTTATGAATCATGGTTTATAATTATCTCCATGGCCACTAATGGCGGAGATAAGTGCACTGCTGCTTTGCACCCGAACACTCCAAAAGCACACCAAAAACGCACCAGAAACGAGACAATAGTCTATACATACCCTGAAAAAAATAGATCAAAAAAAATTAACATATCCACTAAGACATTTCACTTAACTGTTCAGCTTTTATGTACCAGTGATAATAATGTTTTATTGGACCGTTATAATTATCTACTAACTAATCATCGATTGACACACTTATGTAAGTGTAAGAGTCATCTAAGCAATTAAATCAAGTTCTAGTTGGGAAAAACGTATCTAGACCACTCTTTTAGTAGTCCACTTGTGGGCCTATATTTCTAGGCACAACTAGGATTTTATGTTTAAACCCAGTTTGGCCCAGACACTACTTTTGAGATAAAAGCCTTCTATTTAAACACTATGATTTCGATGGAAACTGGACTAAACTACTGTAAATAAATATACTAAGTTTTGTGTTGTCACAGTTCTAACCCCTAAATATTAATCTTTTAAAATATCATCCACTACCCAAGTAGTACCAATTGGAATACCCCACGTTGTTCATGTGACTCGCACGTGATGCCCCATGTTTTCTCACGTGACCCCACTGATAACGTCCGCGAGATTTATTCTTAAACTCCAATGGAGAAACAACCCCTTCTTGACCGTCCCACGGACACCGTGAGCTCTAGCTGTGTTCCTAGATTCACGTCCTCGCGCCTCTCGCTTGCCTCTCTCAACCCCTTCAATTACCTCAAGGCTTCTAAGCCTGATTCTTCTCAGAAATGGATCTCTTGGGATGAACATTTAGATAACGAGGCCTTGGACCCATTGCCGTACCCCCTTAAGGTGCAATCGAAACAATCTGCAGGCAGCAAGCTCCAGAAACTCCGGGAACTCATGAAAAGCCACGAAATAGCCGTTTACATTATTCCCAGCGAAGACGAACACCAATCGGAATATACTGCTTTGGCTGATAAAAGGCGGGAGTTTATTAGTGGGTTCACAGGAAGTGCAGGAATTTGTGTGGTGACTTTGGAAGACAAAAATTTAAATGGCCACGCTGCTTTGTCTACAGATGGCCGGTATTTTTTGCAGGCAGAAAAGGAGCTCGATGGAAACCATTGGCAACTCCTCAAACAAGGTGTAGCAGGCTACGTTACGTGGCGTGAGTTTGCTATAGAGGCAGCTCTCAAAAGTAAGGTGTCGCTGAGAATCGCATGCGACCCTCGGCTTATTAGCTTGGGAATGGGTGAGTACTTTGAGTCGGCACTGGTCGTTCATGGGTTTCACTTTGTTTCGCTTGCTACCAATCTTGTGGATCAGGTATGGGGCTCTGACCAGCCTAAGCGTTCAATTGATCCGGTATATGCTCTTGGGGAAGAATATAGTGGAGAAAGCAGTAATGCTAAACTCGAGAGGGTCCGGGCCTGTTTGCAGGATATGGGGGCCACTCATCTTGTGTGTACTGCTTTAGACGAGATTGGGTGGTTGTTCAATTTGAGGGCAGATACCGATATTCCGTTTTCGCCGTTTTTCTTTGGTTATGCCATCGTGGGTCCAGATAACGTTGTGTTGTATGCAGGCGCGGCCAAATTAAAGAAGGTGACTCATCATTTGCAGCAAATCGCCAATTTACAAATCAAGGAGTATGATGATTTTTACCCTGATTTAGCCAAGCTCCAAACCACCGTCGATGTCCCTAACTTGAGAATCATTCTTCCAAGCAAAGAAGCTTGCAACTATGCATTGATATCTTCGATTCCCAGCTCGTTTGCCAAGCGCCAGATTATCTACAAATCCATTGTTTCTATTATGAAACTCTTCAAAAACAACACAGAATTGTTCAATGCTGAGGTAGCTCAGTCCAAGGACTCGCTTGCCTTTATGGTGTTCACTGCATGGTTGGAGCACCAGCTTTTGGAGAAGAAGAGGAAGGTGACGGAGTACGAGGCAGCTCAGAAAATCTACAAGATCCGAAGCAGACTTCCCAATTTTAAGGGTCTTTCGTACGAGACCATCTCGTCCACGGGCCCCAATGCAGCAATCATCCACTATGCTCCCACCAAAGAGCAAAGTGCTGAGATTGACATCAAAAAACCGTACCTCTTGGACTCCGGAGCCCATTATTTGGAGGGTACTACTGATATTACCCGTACATACAAGTTCGGGCCCGAAGGTTTGCGGAGTGCAGACAAGAAGCACTACACTTTGGTATTGAAGGGGCATTTGGCCGTGGCCATGGCCCGTTTTCCTGCAGGCTCCAAGGCCACCGGTACGATTCTAGACTCGTATGCCAGACAGCCACTTTGGAACGAAGGTCTAGACTTCAACCATGGTACAGGCCATGGAGTTGGAGCTTTTGGAAATGTGCATGAGGGGCCACTTTTCATTCTGACCACTGCAGCAGGAGCAAGCACCGAAGATTACTTCAAAGAAGGTGCCATTTTGACGGATGAGCCTGGTTTCTACATCGATGGCGAGTGTGGATTCCGAGTGGAAAGTGAGCTTCAGGTGATCAAGGCCAAGGGCAAGACCCGGTCCAATGGGCAGTACTTGGCATTTAAGTACTTGACCAAGGTGCCTTTTTGTACACTGCTCATTGATGTGCAGTACTTGAGCTCTGTGGAAATTAAGTGGATCAATGAGTACCACCGGGACATCAGGCGGGAGTACGGGCCCAAATTGCTTCGCATGGGTGAGCAAAGGGCTCATTCCTGGTTGATGAAGGAGACCAAGGAGATCTGATTTAATTGCCAAAATTTGAGACTTGTTTCAATAAGATATGAGGCATGATACATGAAATGGAGAGATGCACGAGTATCTGAGTTATCCGTCACAGTTTGACACCATTGCTATACTAGTTGCTAAGATACATTGTCTACTGGTCTTTGATTGTTGCAGTGTTTCAAAAAGCATTGTAATGGACTCTTGTATTAGTCTCTTAGTGGTAGGAATCGCTAGTCCGGGGAGTATGGAATTGCATTCTAGGGAATTCACCATACTACTATACTACTATACTACTACTCCAGTACTACTAGCTAACATGGGGATCCAAATACCACAGTGCTTTTCGGGAAGCTCTGGACTCTATTCGGGCAGCTGTCTATTCCTCTACTGAACGAAACACAGCGAAAATTACTCATGTGTGTATCAGCTAGTCGATATCACAAGAGCATATACTATTTGTCAAATCAATTGAAGCTTGGAACGTCTACATTTAGTGTCAGATTCGTGGGTGCATCCATTACCCAATTAGTATTTTGGTGATGGTTTCTGATTGTGGATTTCAAGCTACTACATTGGCTTTAGTGATTGAGACTTATTGCAAAAACAGGTTCAAAATCAGGAGATTAATACAGTGTATGGGGAGTATCTGAGAGTATCTGAGTCAGGAAGAGTTCGGTCAACGTTCTAATTGGTTAATCAGCGTATTCTTACGTGACCATCATGGGTAGTATTACCCAACTAACCACGTATTTAGAGCCTACCTTGTTTACATGTGTCTGTATCTCGTTCCATTTCATAGCTGGCTATCTCTTTTCAACTGCATAAATACATTTTTTACATATGTGGAGTTTGCTTACCTTTACCTACCTTTAGCTGTCTACCCATGTGGAAGGGTCTGAAGGTACAACTCCAATGGTCACGAGTCGGTAGTCTTACTCAATAAGCAAATACATGAACATCATAGTAGTCATTGTTTTATATTCTGGCCAGAACTTAATTGCAGACTACGGTTCTTCTCCAGTTCTCCTACTGCTCTACTAATCCTACTTTCTACACATAACATTTATATTAGTCAATTACTAGCAACTCTTAGCGACATTTTTTTTTCTGGTCCAATGTCAGTGGCTCTGTTGCACTTATGATCATTTGCTTCTATAGCAGACTCTAGTGGAGTATTTTGAAAGGCAGTTGCTTCTTTTGTTTCATGTTGGACTTATTTGTATCTTTCACAATCCCGTCCAGCTGGCCAAGGTTCATTACACGATGCCACAATCCCACTTCTAAGGGTTCATTGCATCCTCACAATCCATAGGCTTGCGTGGGGTTCATTACCGGATACGTTCAGTCCTTCACTAATCGCAGGTAGGTCTCTGCCTTTGCTCAATATCTCACTTTCATCCGCTATATTACTTAGTAGTCATAAGTATTTGAACACCATCGCCAATATCCCAGTGTTCTTTTTCTATTTTTTTCTTTTGTCTTTTTTTGCTTTTTTTCTTTTGCTTTTTTTCTTTTGCTTTTTTTCTTTGTTAACAATAAAGATAGTCAGTCTTTATTGCATTCATAGTCAGTCGTCAGTCAGTCAGTCGTCAGTCAGTCAGTCAGTCAGTCAGTCAGTCAGTCAGTCGTCATTGTCATTATCAGTCAATATTGTCATTGTCATTGTCAGTCAACATTGTCATTGTCATTATAAGTCAACATTGTCAGTAGTCTCGTTCTCTTCTGACTCCATGTGACTCGTAAATATGTGTCACGAAGCGCAGTGTCACTTGAGTATAAGTGAGTTGCAACAGTTCGCGCGCGCGGCTCACTACTCTGTGGAGAGCAGTGAGACGGTCTATTTTTTGCAGCAATACCTCATGGGCCCGCAAATGAAGGCACTCATCCAAAAAACCCTTTTGGGTTTCAAGANTATTTTTTGCAGCAATACCTCATGGGCCCGCAAATGAAGGCACTCATCCAAAAAACCCTTTTGGGTTTCAAGACCAGCACAGCCAATCATATCCTGCAATTCTTTAGGACTTAGTGGCCCGGAGTCGAGTGCTTGCATCACTACCTTGTGGAACTGAGCCATGTACTTCTGCTTGATAGCACAAGCATCAGTGTGGCCTTGGATCACATTTTTAAGACTCACAGAGAAACCATTTTTGATCTTCTGAATGCTATTTCTAGCACTGTGGTCCATCTTTTCCATTGTGTCCAAGTCCTCCATTATTGCACAGAGTCTGTGTTCATAGTTATCATAATTGTCGCGGTCTGCATTGTCTGTAGCCATTTCAAGGCATATCTTCACAAACTCTTTTCCAGTAGATTGGACATTCTCAAGGAGACATTTAAGGTAGTCCTCG
>NLAL01000295.1:1135-15576 GCA_002374735.1 Metschnikowia sp. 13-106.1
AATATAGAATATAGAATATAGAATATAGAATATAGAATATAGAATATAGAATATAGAATATAGAATATAGAATATAGAATATAGAATATAGAATATAGAGTATAGAGTATAGTATAAAGGAAGACCGGTCGAACAAATCGCAGTCCATGGCTTTGTTTTAGTCCACGGCCCAAACCCAAGGAAACAAGCCCAATGTGTTGTTGTACTCCATGATGCGGCCAAACACTTCTTCTTGCAATCTGTTTGAGACTTGAGATCAAAGTGCCCTACTTCACTCGAACTACCAATAAGCTCTACGAGCAACACCCTGAGTTGAAGGACGTTTTTCCGTACTTGCAGTCGGTGGAGAAGATCAAGGTGGAGAGGAGCCCCCAGCCTCCGGACATGAACATCGGGCTCTTGCCCTTCCAGCTAGAAGGTTTGAATTGGTTGATGAAGCAGGAGGGCGGTGAATATGGCGGAGGTATTTTGGCTGACGAGATGAGAATGGGAAAAACTACTCAAAGACAAAAAAGTGTTAGGTCACTCCAATTCTAAATTTGGTGTCTCAGGTGAAGCTTTCCACAACGTGAGATACAACCTAATCCATAGTCTACACTACTTTACATTGCTACTCTAATGCATGTTTTCTAATGGAGTGAATAGGGTAATTAAAAATATAACGAAGTGGAGTCAATGAGTCAGGGTCAATGAGTGGAGAGTACTTACTTCCTCCATTCCTCATTGTTTCATAATATCACGTCAAGCATATTAGTTTTTTTTGATTGTTTTCTCAGGACACGAAGTCTGCCCTTCTTTCATATGCCACTCCGGCTTATAGAGATATGACTACTCCGGCTTATAGAGATATGACTACTCCGGCTTATAGAGATATGACTACTCCGGCTTATAGAGATGTAACGGGCACTCGATGATATCTGGCCCCAACTTCCACCTACCCATACTGGGACGCCCAGCATAGTGTAGTTTGTTATGGGTTGTGTTAGATCCACTACAGACAGAACTCTGCCCATAGAGGTATGCCCACATCGTCCGATACTAACTATGACCAGGCCACCATTGTACGAAGTACTATTATGGCCATTGCAAACTCCGTATCCCGCCAATCATAGTACTTGGCTTCTCGGATATTATAGAATATCATCACCATTGTTCTGGTGAAGAGTTTTCTGAAGTCACGTTTTCTCTTCAAAGTTATATAATCCGCACAGATTCCTCTCTTTGAGGAACCATCAATGAATACTGAAACTATCAGGTTTAAACGGGCTAACGAGAACCTAACAGCTTGGTATAGTTTGGTGTGAGCAGGGACTTCTCCGGTGTAGGTTCAGTGTCTGGTAGATTCTTATTCTTACGTCAGGTTTTCTGTTTTCTGTTTACTATGTTCATTCGCCGATGGTTGTCCAAACACGAAGACGGCATGACTCAGAGCATAGAGTTGGTGGGGCCGTTTCGTTAGGAGGAAGATCTTTACGACTGTGTGCTATATCCGTACTACTTCAAAGACCCCAAGCCCATGAGAAGCATTGCCAGTATGAAGTTCTGGTCCCTTAAAAGCGTTCTTGCATATAAATACAAGTCCAACGTTGAAGACGATGAAATTGGGTTGGTGATTGATCTTTTGATGAAGTGTTTGGAGTACGATCTAGAGCGTTGCCACGATTGTGGCTCCCTTTTGGGACATCCATGGTTCCGGGAGGGTGCCAAGTACAATGCGAAGGGATACCAGTCGTTGCCCAATAATAAAAATAGAGACGTACCAGGGATACGAGGAGTAGGGGGTCGTGGGCTTATCACATTCCATCCTGTACCTCTTACAACGAAGTAGAGAAGTGGCATTATGGAATGGCTATTGTTAGTATTAAACTGCGTATGCTCAAAGCACCTAAATAAAAAGAGCACTGCCTATGGTGGATCCACAGTGTCCATATAAATATGATATCAGTGGTTTCATGGCAGTGAAAATAACTGATTGACTGACTCACCCACTGACTCACTGACTCTTGCCAAGTTTACGCACCACACCAACTTCAACACTATACAATTCTACGCACTATTCACAGTTACATACACTTAACATACACTATACACTTAACATACACCATACACTTAACATACACCATACACTTAACATACACCATACACCATACACCATACACTTAACATACACCATACAATCAAAAAGCATAATACTAGCAAAAGGTTGGAGTGTACAGTGTAGTCTACTTGCACACTAATATAGTAGTGTTAAATCCAAATAATGAATTGACCTGAAAGACCAGGTACCTTGATCACATGACCAGACCAGCCGCAGTGCGCCAGAGCAGTAGGACGTGATGATCGCGAGTCCACCAAACCATCCCACTGTGATGGGCCACGCGCGACGCGACCAAAACAAACTGTACACACCACTACACGACACGCATTGGTACACTACACTGTACTATACTATACCATTACCAAGAGTCTGGTGTTCCTACATACTATACCGATATCCCTATAGATCCTGTACCGACACTATACAGGCGGACAGACAGACAGATGGCGGACTTTGATGGACTCCAGGAGGAGGTTCTTGGGCTCAGTCGCGATGGAAATAACACAGATGTCATCAAGCCTCGCAAGAGTATCTTGAAGGTGAGGGAGAACACCACGCTACCGATTTCCACGGGTGTTTCGATGGATGCTCGCTTCAACCGCAGGGTGTCGTTTGCAGAGAAGGTCAAGCTCCACAAAATCGATTTCGTTCCGGTGGATATGCAGAGTGATTTGGATGGTTTGGACGATATGGACGGAATGAACGGGAATTTGGACAACGGCTTGCATGGCTTGGAGAGGGAATGGCCCGAGCCCCTACTGAGCTCCGACGACGACGACGACGACGACGACGACGACGACCCCAGTTTTTCCAACCTAGAGGCTGATGCAGATAAAGTACTTACCGCATTGGGAAGTTCTCTTCTGGAGAAGATCCTCGGTTCTCTTCCCGATGTATTATCGGAAGAAAACCTCTTTGGAGACCAGGAAAATCACGACAATCATGACTATGAAAAGGACTATGACTATGAACAATATGAGAAGGATTTTGGAAAAGACAATATGGGCTTGGGAAGTGACGATGAAAAGACCATGGAGCTCACAGAACAGATCTCAAGGCCCAATCCGGACCTGCACCTAAGGGACACTATGAAAGGAGGTCTACACCAACAGAATGAAAATTGTGGGGATGAAAATGACGGTCATGGCTTGCACGACTTTGAAGACTTGCAGGAAGAGGATATGGAGTTCACGGGCCAGGTGCAGGACACACGGGCCTTAGAGCAGAGCAAGACCGGTTTTGAGGCGGAAAATGGCGATTTTGGCAGTTTCAACAACTTCAACACTTTCAAAGACGATTCCAAAAACACTGGCCCCAATTACCTGGCCCCGGGGCAAAAGGCAGACGAAACCATGGACTTGACCGAGTATTATTCGGGTCCTAATTCATTCCAAAACGTCCAGAATGATATACACGAGGAAACCATGGATTTCACCCAGCTCGCTCCCGAAAGTGGAAGTGGAAACGATCAAAAGACCAATGAGGAGTTTCAAAAGGAGCCTTCTCCGACTATAAGAAGTCCACAGCCTGAAAATGAACTCGATAATGACAAAGACATCAATGAAGAAAATGCTACTAATGACCATGGAAAGAAGGATGAGGCTGAAAAGGATCAGGGGTCGAATGTGAGTGCTGAGCTGGAGGAATATCTCAGTGCCCAGCTGGAAAATGGAGATTCTGATCCCGAGGAAGAAGTTCCCATGGAGCTCACTCAGCCAATTGGACAACAGAAAAATGAACAGGTGGCAAGACAGGAAGAACAAGAGGATCGGAAGGAGCCTGAACAACAATATCAGGAAGAACAAGAGGATCGGAAGAAACCTGAACAACAAGAGCAAGAAGGACAGGAAAAATCTGAACCAGAACAGGGACAATCTGAACTTCTAGAACAGTCTAAACCCGAAAATTCTGAGTCTGAACAACCCGAACACACTGATTCTGAACAACCTGAACTGCCAAAAAATACAGAAGAGCCTGAGCAAATTGAACAAATCGAGCCTCTTGAGTCCTCACTGGAGACTATAAAAAGCCCTGAAACTCCACCAAATGAGTTAGTGCCTAGAATTTCGGTGCAGTTGCAAAGTCCTGTTAAAACCACCATTTCCAATTTAGAGAGCATCCCCGAGCAAACAGAAGATGAAATGCTGACTGAAATACTGACTGAAATTAATAAGGCAAAGGGAAGTGAAAAAAGCGAGGAAAGTGAGGAAAAAAGCGAGGAAAATATGAATGAAGGAAATGTACCAGGCGGGAGTGAAGGGAAATCCCCTAAAAGAAAACTCCAAGAAGGCCTTCAAACGTCCCCCAAAAGACACAGCCTGTATATTACCGAAGTCAACACCACGACCATTCCCCTAGCAGGTCTGTGGACCGAAAACAGTGAGGATGAAGATTACCCCATCTTATCACTAGAGGAGTTTTTGCAGGAGATCGGAATCAAATTCTATGACGACTTGGAGATCGGTACGGATTTATCTTCTCAGTACCACGTGTCTCCTCTGTCGCAGGAACAATTTGACGGTGCAGACTACTATCGGGCCAACATTCAGATCCCACTTTTGGAAGTGTATGAGCTCAGTTGCAAGGAATTGGCCGGAAAAATCCAACAGGGAAAGCTTCTTTTTGAAGAACTCCAGCAGAAAACACTCCAGGATAACCCAGACCTTTTCAGACAATACCAAAAGGCATCCTTTTACGAAAGAGTGGCCATGAAATCTCAATTCCACTTGATGAGGGAACTCACCCGACAACAAGCCAAGCAGGTGTGGTATGAGTGGCGCAGCAAGCTCTTCAGGAACATCATTGAAGTGTTCCAAACCAACCTAAACATTCTTCAGGACGACAAGGCCACATTTGTGGAAAACATGAACATTCTCAACGAAAAATCTAGAGAAACAAAGCAAAAACTCCATGTACTTCAAACGGATATCCTGCGGTTCAAGGCCATGAAGGCCAATTTCAAGACATTAGAATCGGAACAAATCGAATCCATCAAGTCCCGAATGACTGAGTTGAATGACAAGCTTTCGGCACATCGGGACTTAATTTTGGCCCGGAAAAAGGCCATTGGAGCCGTGGAAGACCAGATCAAGCAAATCAACGAAAATATTACGGCAGTGGAAAAAGAATCTGCAAAAGCGCAAGCGGATTTGAATAATACAAAGCACTTTAATGATCTGGAGATCGAAGGGCTCCAGACCGAGGCCAAACTCCTCGAGGCATGTGCAGGGCTTAAATACCTCAGCAGCCCCAGCCAAAACATCTATGAGTTTGAGTTTAACCAGAAAATGAACATTGTTATTGATGCGTCCCGGCCCGAGTCTACTGAAGGCCTTCTTTTCCGGCCGAAAAACTCCCCTGACGCCGTTTTATACAATGAAACACTCATGGACAGGTATTGTCAGTATTTGGCGGAAAACACGCCATTTCTGAACATTTACGATACTTTACGGACATTCAAAACAAAATGGACCAAGCTCCTTTCGCTTGACGAGGATCTTCACAAGCTCTCGTTGAAGGGCCCCGTTCGAATTGATTCTTCCGACTTGAAGCACATCAACTTTGAGCTCGATCTCTATGTGTTTTCCAAGAAGCTCAAGGTGACGCTTTTGGGTTCGGTGCAGGTGGCCCAGATTTTGGCGTATCCCGATTCAGTGTCGTGGAGTGCCCGGGTTCACCGAGGGGGAGAAATGTCCGAGGCAGAGGTGAAACAGACCATTTGTGAATGTCGGACTTTGGCCTCGTTTCCCACACTCCGGGGCATGAAGATGTCCTAGAACTGAGGACATTTATAGACATTGACAGCTGTTTTTTTTTTTTTGGAGTTACTAGTACTAGCAGAGTATCTATCTATGTTTTTGTGTACTGAAGAAATAAGGTTGGTCAGTTGAAGTCATGGCCGTGGGGACAATATACGAGTGAACACCTCGCGTTCTCCAGAGTTTCCCTAAGATTATGCTAGTGTGTCAGTCTAAGTCAAATCTTCGACATTGGAAATCACAATAGATTAGCCACTTACAATGCCATGTTCTCGTGAAAAAAAAAATTGCTCTATATATTAGCTAATATTACGTATATACAGGTCTACGCCGGGACTTACAATTCCAAAAAGTAAATTATTTTGAGCCGTTTGGTAAAAATAAAAGTTTGAAATTATGTGATAAAGAATACCTCATTATAAACAAAATGATGAGTAAATTTTCCAATAGTGATTTTGACGTCAATAGCGTAATAATAATTATTATATCCCACAGCCATCACTTTCAAAATTCAGTAAGCATAGTTAAATCATTGCTATTTTTTCTTCATCACTTCCCACTGCATTGTATACTCGGAATCTTAGAATATCTTCACTTATGGTACACCCTTAAGATTTTAAATTAGAAACATTCAGTGAATGTTTATCCAGACAAAGAAACTTTTTAGATGACTCTGAATGGACGTGCAAAATCTGGCCTCGTCGACCTGTATGTCAAACGATATATAGAAATAGTAAAGGGTATAAAAAAAATAAACAAGGTACTTAGGATACAATGTATTAATACTTAATTGGATAGGACATATTTAGAATTAGTAAGGAGCAAAATAAACTCTCAATGAGTGTTTTCAGTATTCATTTAAGGGTGCGAGAGTCACGAGAGACATTTAAAAATTATTATCTACACTACTCTATAAAACACTATAGTACTTTACTATTAAATTCCTGCACTAGTCTATAGTCTACTACTATACACTATACACTATACACTATACACTATACACTATACACTATACACTATACACTATACACTATACACTATACACTATACTCAAAAATATACGCCTCTTCTGCATATACAAACACACTCTACTCATACTACATATATCGGTATTACTCTATAGTGTACTACTATCTATATTATGTACCCTAATCTGCCACCTATATTATCTATACTATTGACTGTCTTACTACATATACTAATCTCAAGTAATCTATACTATATTGTGATTTATAGGTAGTGCTACAGTGCACCTAGGAGCCCTCTGAAATCCTATGCCAGTATATAGTCATATTCAATAAGCTATATTTATTATACTAGTGCTCTATTGAATTAATACTCTACAGTAATTGATACTAATTGATATTATCCATTATAAATAGTCAGTCGTCCTATAAAACATTCTCCTTGTTATTGTTATGTGGGTAGTTTTGGCACGTGACCGAGCACGTGCGTGTCACGTGTAATCTACATCACTCGCCGCGGCAACTTCATCCCCAAGATCAACCAAAATACCCAAAAAACCCTATGAACAAAACTTCTCTAGAAAGAAGTGTGACTGGATCACAGCCGGACTCTCCGTTCGAAGATATGGCGGAGGCGTCCATGAGAGATATGCCGGAGGCAGGAAGCGGGTCGGAAGCGGAGTCCGATTCCGAGTCGGAAGAGCCGGAAAAGGAGCAGAAGAGCCGTAGACCCCCCGAAAACAACTTTTCCCAGCAAAGGCTCCGGGCTGTTAACCCGGTGTTCACGGCCAAAACCGTGATTCCAATTTTGTTTGCGTTGGGGGTGGTTTTGATCCCTCTTGGTGTGGCCATGTGGCTTGCTTCCCATAGACTCGAAGATATCACCATAGAATACACGCAGTGTGAAAATTTGGCATCTCGAGACTACTGGCTGCCTATTCCGGAGCAATACACGGATTTCCGACTCAAAAACACCACCGGGTTGCTTCCTCCGCAGTGGAAGTTGGAAACAGACGAGTCGCAGCCCGATGACGCTGAGAAAAACGTGTGCAAGATCCAGTTCCATGTTCCCGAGGATATCCGGGGACCCCTCTACCTTTTTTACCGCTTGAAAAACTTCCACCAGAACCATAGACGGTACGTGAAGTCGTTCTCTGAGGACCAATTAAAGGGCACAGCTGCATCCGTGGGACTCATCAAGGATACTGTGGGGCTCAACTGTGAACCGCTCTCCATTGATGAAAATGGAAAGAGAATTTACCCTTGTGGTTTAATTGCCAACTCGCTTTTCAACGACACGTATGGCTCGACTTTTGCTGCGGTTAACGGTACCAGTTCTGACTACACCATGACCAACTCTGGCATTGCATGGGCCTCCAATAAAAACCGCTTCAAAAAGACCCAATACGACTATAGAGACATTGTGCCTCCCCCGAATTGGGCCAAGAAGTTTCCCAATGGCTACAACTCCACCAATGTGCCAGATATCCTGACATGGGAGGAGTTTCAGAATTGGATGTTTACATCGGCCTTGCCTGATTTTTACAAGCTTGCATTGAGAAACAATAACGATGCTTTGCAGAGTGGTGTGTATGAGGTGACCATTGGCTTGCACTTTCCTGTGTTGCCATACAATGGCCATAAGTACATTTTCTTGTCGCAGCGGTCTGCTTTGGGCGGAAAGAATTTCTTTTTGGGATATTCGTGGATGGCATGTGGAGCTGTGTGTATTCTCTTGGCCATTTCGTTATTGGTGGTAAACTTGATCAAGCCCAGAAGGGCAGGCGACGTGAACTGCTTGAGCTGGGTGCGCGAGGCCAACGAACAAGACGAGAAGTAGAGATATATTTTATTAGGTTATATCGTATAAACGTATTACATTGGTTAAGAGGGGAAGGTTAGGTTTGAAGGAAACGGTAGGTTTAACTATATATATATATATATCTAACATCTTTATTCAATTTTTTTTGAGTGTACGGGTTTTTTGTGGTGTACGGGTGTCGGTATATATGCTAGGCCGAGGGTCTCCAAATGTGGGGTAGCTCCACCACCATGACAGTAAAAGAGACCAAGTGTTTCGTGTTGAACGAACCACCCTATTCCGAGGTCAACTTCGAAGAAAACGACCCCAAGGCAACATTCAAATTGGTCACCAAACCACTCCGGGATTTACAGCCCGGCGAGGTGTTGGCCAAAACCATCTACCTCTCCAACGATCCGTCCCAACGGGCATGGATCCAGAAAGGAGTGCAGGCAGACCGAATGTACGTGGAGCCTGTGGTCAAAGGAGATATCATGAGATCTTCTGGATTGGCCCAAGTGGTTTCTTCCAAAAGCAGTAAGTACCAAGCCGGCGATTTGATCACCGGAACGGTCAAATGGGCCGAGTACGTGATTCTCCGGGAAGAAAATATCCTGACCAAAATCACAAGCAAAAACTACCCGTTGCCCATATATCTCGATGTTTTGGGCATGACCGGGTTGACGGCGTATTTTGGGCTTTTGGATGTGGCCAAAATCAAAAAATCCCATGTGGTGGTTGTTTCTGCTGCGCTGGGTGCTACGGGCCTGATGTGTGTGCAGATTGCGAAAAATGTGGTCGGGTGCAAAAAAGTCATTGGTATTTCCGGCGGGCCTGAGAAGTGCGCCCATGTGGAGCTGCTTGGGGCTGATGTGTGTGTGGATTACCGGAGCAAAACGTTTGTGAAGGACCTCAAAGTTGCGTTGGGAGAGGACAAATTCTGCGATGTGTTTTTCGATTGTGTGGGAGGAAAAGTGCTTGATGTCATGTTGATGTTGACCAAGCCTTTCGGGAAGGTGGTTGCATGCGGTGCTATCGCGGGCTACAATGACTTTAAGCAGAGCAGAATCGCCATGTGGCCTCAGATCATCACCAACCGGCTTTCTGTGCAGGGCTTCATTGTTTTGGACTACCAGTCCCAGTTCCCCAAGGCCTTGGATGATCTTTTGAGCTGGGTGGACCAGGGCAAGATCCTGTACCGGAAGTCCAACTATACTGTGATGGATTTGACCAAGCAAAATGATTTCCGTAAGATCCCGGAGTCTTGGGGGATTCTTTTTGACCATAAAAAGACCCCAGGAAAGTTGTTGACCCAGGTAGCAAAGCCAAGTCTTTAGTGAATAGACATACTTACAGTTCTCATGCGTCTATAACATGTTAATGAAATACTCTATTTTACTATTCCACCAAAACTATTCCACCAATACTCTTCCACACCAAAATTCTACCTCACTAATACTCTTCTACACTAGTACTCTACCTCACTAATACTCTTCTACACTAGTACTCTACCTCACTAATACTCTTCTACACTAGTACTCTACCTCACTAGTACTCTACCTCACTAGTACTCTATCTCACTAGTACTCTACCTCACTAATACTCTATGTCACACTTTATAAGCTACTGGGCTATACACCTTTGCTCTAGGTGTGCCATACTCATATCCATATCGAAGTTATACTTATACGACACTGTACTATACTCCGCTACAAATATGTAGTACTACTCTATAACGATGTTCAATATATAAACTTACAAGGGGTGAACTATTGGGCTCTACCCTTTAGTTATACTACTTTATATACATTTGAGGTAAGATTTCTCTGTGAACCGACCTAAATTCTTCTCTTACCTTTCACCTCAAGTACATTCAGAAGATTAACTATCAAACAATCTTTTCTTACTCGGGCAATATGCTACAAGGAGATGCCAAGTTGGTTTGGGATTTTATTAGTGGTCAGCAAGTCATTAAGCACCAAGAGATATCTATGCTTCTAAATTGATAATGATTTTCCCTACTACCTTCTACTTATCCTATACATTGCATCAATTGTTTGGATATTGTTCTATACAGGGTGACATATTTGTAGCACTCGTATTGATGTATTTCTTCGTATTCAATACTATAGTTTATGTCTATACTACTCTGTGGACTATAGAAATTGGTAATTGAAGTTTGAGTTTATTCGTTATAGGTTCTGAATCAAGACTAAATTGTGCATAGAAAGGGTACCACAGGTATTGCGATTACCTTTGGGTAGCCGTTGTTACAGGGCCTATGGGTAGAACACTACCATAGTGAGTCTAAAGCCAAGTGTAGTATTAGATCCAAGAAAATAGAGCTCTATCTATTGCGGTATTTTAAAGTATCACCGTCCAATCCTAAAAATTACTACTGTATAATGTAGTCACATACCTTTTGGCAGTATCGGTTGGTGCAACGACCAAGAACAATCACCGGTTTCGTCAGGTGAAGAGTTTTCCCACGAGCACCTAGCAACGGCGAGTTGACTAGGTGTCCCCGCTATCAACTACTTACGTATCCCGAATCCTGCCTCTGGGTGGGAATTATTGGCGAATGAACATAGTGAATAGAGTACCTGACAAACAACAAGAATCTAATCTGTAGGAGTATATATTACTAATCCTAGTATAGAGAATAGATTGGTAGGACAACTCAATTGTTGAGTGTAACTATCAGTTTTTTTTGGTGTAGGTGATATTCAGACGTTAATAATTTGGTACAATGATTTTTTCTTGGACCGTCTTCTGGATCCGAGCATACTTGGTCAACAGTCCAATACTCTTGCTGGGGTGTAATAGTATGGGGTTTTAGGAAGATAACATATTGGACTCAGTTGGAGAATTTTCGCCACCTTCCTCAAGCAGTGTCTGTGCCGACTAGAAGATAAAGTCACCTACTCTCTTTTTACCTCTCCTTCTCTATACCAGCACACTCTACTCTACATCACACTATTGTCATACTACTAGACTACTCCTACTCTATATTGAAACAGTAGTATCGGTATAACAATGCTAATATTTCCGGTATACTCTTTTTCTCTTTCTGGAAACATCGGTTCACGTCGGGGCAATAACTGCCTTAAAAATTCATGTGGATACTTTGGAATACCTCCGAATCCAGAGAAGTTTACACTCAAGGTATACATAATTAAGGTGGTGCATAAGTATGGTGTCTTAAAGTGCATATCGTATGGCTCATTTACATCTGCAGGTTTTATTTATCTTGTATGGCTCATTTGTATCTGCAGGCTTTACTTATCTCGTATTGAACGATACAATTATTTGAGTCTAATGGGAAAGAGTGACAGTGAACTTTGGGCTGAAAAGAGTTATGAGCCCTGATCTATTCTCTTTCAAAAAGTTTTCCAAAAAAAAAAGATACGCTACCTTCAGATGCTTTCCTCCAACATCTTCTCTTTTTGACTCCTTTCCTCAATTCTACTTAATATTCCCCTTTATTAATTTTTTTTTTTGTTGACCTGGATGGGCCATTGTGGCAACCTAATTGGGAAAGTGTCTCTTACACCGATGCGACTTGGCCGTTTTTCGCACCCAAATCGCGCATGCTACTGCAAAAGTGGATACCCAGCAATACACACACAGAGACATAGGAAAGGTATAAAGAGCCCACATTCTGCCTGCTTTTTAAGTCTCTATCAAATATCTCATTCACAATGGCTGCTCCTCAACAAACTTCTAAGAAATCCTCCTCTGCTCCAAAGGACAACTTCTGGACGCTCAAGACCAAGTACGGATGGTCTCCAGCCTGTGTTATTGCCTAAGCTTTTCGCTGGACAATGAATTAAATACAATGTTACAGAGCAAAGCTTTTTTATACTATGTATTAATACAGACATTTTTTTAAAGTGTGTAGCATCAGTAGTGTAAGATATCTATGTCGATTAGCACTAAATGCAGCAAGGTCAGTACTAAGATGGTAATTCCAAATTAGTTTCTTGATTACCAAAAGATTACGGGTTTCATACAGCTTAATTACTTCATCAAATATGATCAAATAAAGTACTACACTAGAGAGCTCTTATACCCAGTTTTCTAGTGAGTTGGGGATATGAGTTTTGGTATAGTGTAACTATACTTTTCAGAACAAGTGTACACAATTCTGTCTAAAGACGTTAGCTACTAAAGGAGTACCTTGAACTCTGTAAATTCTTTCAGATGTCCTGAATTTACTCCCTAAACCTATTAATTTAAATTGACTTTGGTAGTTCCTCAGTTTATTTTTCATGGAAGTTCGGGATCATCAGGGCTCATAATCTCCCTCACTCCCTTGCCCAGTTCATCCAATTTAAGCAAAACCCTACACAATTTTTTTTTCTAATATAGCAATATCACACATTTCTCTTTGGCTCCCTTCCCCAACGTCTTTACTAAATTAACAGGAGTGTTTTGGTATCATACGTTATTCTATGTCGCACAATGACCTGTCCCTCAATATTGAGAAAATTTCGAGCACTCTGAAACAATACCTGGAAGTTATAAATTAAATGATTAGGTTATTGAACTATATTACACTACACAAGGCTATACTACACCATACTATTACATTTTATGCAATAGTATATGACACACTAATTCACAATACTATGACACTCTAATTCACAATACAATGACACACTAATTCACAATACTATGACACTCTGTTAAACTACATTTTGAGTCATTCTATACTAAATTATACACTTTATTACTCCATACTATAATACCCTACAAGGTATTTGTACTTGTAGGTCATCAGGATACTCAAAAGATGCTCATGATCATGTACCACGGTCCAAGTAGGCAAACGAGCATACAAGCTACGATATTCGTACTTTTTTTATGAGCTGAAGAGGCAAGTTGTATCTCATTTTGAATAGAGCTATGACTGTCTATGAGAAGATTAGCATACCAGTTGCCATGACAACCAAGGTTTACATTGAAAAAAGCGACCTCAAACTTCTAATTTGAAGGATATCAAAGAAAATCATCAGGAATTCCATGCATTCAGGTAGATTGGACTTATCAATGGCTGCAAAATTAAGAATTTGGTGGAAGTAAAAGTTATGGCAGCTCCAAATGTCAGCATATAGTATTCAAGCCCAACAGGTACTTTATTCATGTAGATGTTGAATGCAAATCTCATTGGGTATATTCAAAAAAAACCCTATGCTGTACTGAGTAACTCTGGACTCTTCGGTTTAAAATTTTCACCCCAAACCAATGCAACTGAGTGCTTGTCCTAATACCAGAAACTACGGAAATGGCTGTTTCCACTTTGGCGTATGCATCACGTGACATAATCTCTTTTGCATGCAGTTCGAAAGGTGAATTAATAGTCTCTAAGTCTCTTAAAAACCTTGCAATATACAGGAATGTTTGATATAAATCACTCTACGTTTCAAAAAACTCAAAAACCACAAAAATTAATTTTCGTATTACGGTTCGTCTGGGCTTCTGTTCGCTGAAAGGGGTCGGATTTGGAGCCGGCTTCTGAAGTCAAACCTGGGACTTTTATTTGAACTAAGCTAGGTATAAAGACTGACCTCTCAAATTTACCCAGGCTTTTACCGTATTTATAGACAAGACATCGCTACGTGGGTAGTCCGGATCCCTGGGAGGTATCTCCGGATCTCCGGACCCCTTTGTTCCTGCATATTACTCCATGGGCTGTTGTCTGCGCGTCTGTGAATCTCATTCTCAACACCTCTGTTAGAATTAATATGCGACACTAGGCTTTAGCCTGTATCTGCAGTGACTCTAAGCTTCTAACGGGCTTCTTCGTATAACGGATC